>JAGSMT010000714.1:0-58194 GCA_029286875.1 Lamproptera curius
ACTTTTTAATAATATTGGATTGTTATCCAATCTATCTAATTTTTAAATGCTATTCTCGTAGCCTGCACACAGAAATTGATTCTGAAATAGCAATCAAAGTGAAGCAGATGAAACGTCAATACGGATAGAAAGGTAAAAGCAACGTAAACGAACCGACACACAAACAATTCACAGACGGAGAGTTCTGCAAATGTTTAATATGTTATACGTTTTACGAAATTATGTTTATATGCATTTGGCGCTCAATTTTTTTTTAGGAAGAGTTCAGATTAACAATTTTATAAGCATTTTTATGATAATATGAAACCCCTTCCTTTTTAAAACATTTTTTGTAAGTAAACGTACGATATGAAGAAACTGATATAAAATAATCAGTTATTGTAAATTTTTCTAAAAACAACTTTTATTTTAGTATTATTTTTGCGTGTAAGTGGTAAAGGCGTGCACTTTAGAAACCGGAGGTCTAGGGTTCGAATCCTACGGGGACTCAACCAACTTTCATTGTTGTTTTCTAGTTGTCTGAAAAGTAAGATGATCCATGCGTCGGATGGGATGTAAAAAGTCGGTCCACCTAGCAACCTGCACTGGACCAGCGTCGTATAAACGGTCCCAATAAGCCCATAAATGAAGAAGGCGTGCAATAGGGGAGGCAAACATCCACCTGTGGACTAACACAATGCTGATGATGATGATGGTGATTATTTTTATAATTATAAGATGTAAATTAAATTTTGTTATTTTTATGTATATTTATTAAACAACCACAAAAAAAAATTAGAAACAAAAAGTTAAATTGAAATACTTTATTTAACAACAAACTTCAGCTTCGACGTATTAAGTTTCACACATACACAAGTACATATTAAATGATAAACGTAAAGAATTATGTTAATGTTACTCTCTATTCTTTGATGCTACAACTCTGAGAAAAAATAATTCAATGCGAATCTCAAATGAGTGGTTTCTTAACTTTACAAGAGCTTCAGTATTGCGTTTGTATCATGACTTCATTCTGACGTTACTAACCATTACCGAAACTTAATACAATATATCACAAAAACCTTATCACAGCAACCTTATAAAGCAAACCACTGAAAAAATAAACAATATGAAATTATAAAATAAAGAGCCATATTGATCTAATAAATAACTATAACTTGAATTATTCTTCCTCCGTGGAATTTGCTTGTCTGCCATGTGAACTCAACAACGCAAAGGATTTACTGCATTTGCGACTACCAATGATCTCCTTGAGAACTAGGGCTAGCCGGCTATCTCCGACGCATTCAATACATGAATTATCTTATTTTTCGCGCTTTTAGGTGTTCGACTTTTATTTCCCTAACAACTCAGAAAACAAATTTCACACAGAGTTGTTCCCCGCAGAATTTAAACCTAAAACCTATTTTTTAATGCAACGACCTATAATATTAAGCAACGGAGGTGGTTTTTCGTTATCAATTCCACAAAATAAAATTTCGCTTTGATTTATATTATTACTACTATACTATTTTTTGTTGGCGAACTTAACAATATATCATAGACAATATATCAAATTTTGCAAAGGAGAAAGCTTTTTATGTAAGTTAATTATATATAATTGATGAATAACAATTGACTTAAAATAGTAAGCAAATAATATTTTATCCTTGTGGTTTACACGGAAATTTTCTCTTTCACTCCTTTTAATTTTTTTTGTGATTACCCATACTGTAATTCTAGGTTTCTTTACTACAATTATGTAAACCAAAAAGGTTTAAGTTACTATTCAAACATAAAAAAGTCATATAAAAGCAAACAATTCTCCTTTATCTTAATCTTAGAGATCTTCATAAGCCCGCAGTATTTAAACAGACAGTTAGCCCTTGTTGATTAATTGTTATATTTATTTCGCTGAAAGAAATATATTACGGACGACTCTTAAATACAGGACATTTTTTTCTTAAATATTTTCAAAAATTCTTGAGTTTTATAGGAATAAAGCAACTTTTTATTTTTTTGCACAAACCAGATCAAATTTTTACACATAAGAAAAACCTTTTTATAACGATATTTCTTTTCTAATTACTGCTATATATAACTTCTTTAGAAAAAGTCGGCTAATTTCAGTAAGCAAAATTTAATCAAAAATAAGTTGTTTGAAAATAAAAGGTGAAAAAACTATTCAGTTAAGATTCTAAACTCTTCTAAGCTTAGGCAGGGTTTGTGTCGCTAGTGACATCAAAACCCTTGTCATGAAGTTGACTGCTTAGAAATATATATAATTTATTACTAATACAGATGGTATTAGTTTTTTCCATTAAAAGTAAATAAATTTGTTAACAACAGAATAAAACTAAATGTAATGATTCATTTTATTTTTGTACCTAAAAGCTTATTTTTCTCATTTTTTCATAAATTAATATACAAAACACGTACAAAAAGTACAAAGCATGTATTGATCTCTTAAAGCCAATATAGTGATCAAACAAAATAGGGGTCTATTATCACAAATCTTCAGCCATCGTTGTTAACAAATTCTTAAACGTTTTTAATTACACATATTACTTTAATTTCATTGATCTCCTAACAATACAAGTCAGTGAAAATAGACGAATAATATTTAATAAATTCAATTTATTTCCGTACACCAAAAAAAAATAAGATGTATAAACAAATATCTAATTAGATTTATTATATAAAAAAAATAATAAATCGAGAAATCTGACATAAAATTCCTATCTTCCTTATAAAATAAAAAGCTGAATTATAAAAAATAATATTAATTGAATGATAAGAGTATCAATAACCTTAAGTAATAGTTATTTCAACGCGTAAGTACTCTGGGTATTTCACGAGTGAACTACGGCATATTTTTATCACAGCAAAGTATAAGAGAAAGAAAACTAAAGATAAAATTAAATAGTAACTTTTTCTTGAGTAATCGGAAAACAACAATATTTAGAAATTAAGGCCAAAAAGACGGTCTAAGTAATTAGGTAACTATTATTATAGTTCAACATAGCAACATTGAAAAAGCAAAGGCTGATTGTACTTACTTAAGCCTTCGGTCATATTTAAAATATTAATAAAAAAAATAACATCTTATTTATAGAAAGTACGAATTTATAAAATCGATCTCATAAAATAACACGATATTAAAATAAATTTTTGAAGTAATTTCTAGTCAATTATCTTAAATCAAGTCCGTGAACCTGCATCTAAATAAAGCTTTATACGGGACGGTGTAAAGTCAATGTAAGTTTACGAGGCTTTATTTATCGCTTTTGTAAAAGATTTTTAATGATTTTTTTTGTTTCCTATAAAATTATATTGACAACCGTCTTCACATAGTGGTTAGTGACATAACGATAGTTATGTTTTGAGGATAACTAATTTTCTAACCTAAAAATACTGTTATGTAAATAAAAATATTCAAACAAGATAACCTATCTGGCCTAAGGAGGTCGTTCAATGAAGCAAATCCAAGGTACTGCTGGTTATCGTAATTTCATTTGAGAGTACCGACTAAACAGGCAGCATCAGAACTTGCGTCTACACTCACGAACACCCCTGCTCAAGTTCATCAGTCAGCCAGATGGTCTAACTTCAACATTTCTCTCTAAAGCTCGTCCCTCAAGTTCCATTGTAATTACCATCAAATTAAATTATCCTATTCTCAAATTAATCGTATATCTTTTTTAAAATTCAAGTTTCGGGATCCCGTATAACAGTACCAACAAAAACCAGCTTTAAATTCACAGAGTTTAATCCTCCTTTACTATCTACTGCGAATAGATGAGGCCTAACCAGACGCTGCTGGGTATACCAGAACACAGCAGCGGCCTATTTTCCATAAGGACATAGTTGTACCTCAAAGGAACAATTGTAAAACTAAGGAAACCTGAAATCAATGCACTATTATTGTATTTAATGGAAAATCCTTAAAAACAATAATAATATATTAAGTACAGTTAGCAATGGCAGAATTTTCTGTGACAGATAACGTTATACATTTAATAAATATCTGTCTATAAAAATATGTTGTAAATAAATGAGAATTTATTCATAGTTAATAATTAATAGTCTAAACGGCTGCATTGACGTCTGTTACGATGGTAACATTTACAAAGAACGCTCTTATTAATAATTGGGCAAAAACAAAAACATACATAAAATTTGTTGTGGGCACGTGTTACCTTTTCATTTTTTGTAATTGATTAAAGCTTTGAATTAAATCAGGTGTTTAATCAGGTCTTGCCAATATTATATTAAAGTAGCAATAATTAACAATTTTTTATTCATATTTTCTTTGTAAAGTTTAACTTTAAACGTTAACTGGTTAGCAAGTATTTCGTACAAAGTTATTATTGAAATGCGACAAGCGAACATGATTCAAAATAGCTTTCAAATATATAAATATTTACATTGTTATTCTTTTTTATTATATGTGTTAGAACTACACTTTATCAAACATTTGAATAAAAAGAAAACAAAACACATTTTTTATTAAGTACACAAGAATGGAAAACTATATGAAATTAAAAGAATATAAATGATAATTTATTCTATTACCAATGTAGCGCTTATGACTGTTCCTATCGATTATTTAGTACAAATATTGTTTCCAAAGACTTCAAGGGTTATTCTCTCAAGATTAATTATAATTTAAACTTTAATCTCTGTTGGATAGCTATCAATCAATATTTAGTTTATAGGAAATCCTCTGAGGTACAATCAAATTATCCTTTAGAGCCAAATAGCGTCCGATGTTTTGGTTCTAATAGCTTAAGTACATAAGTAGCATGGTATATTCAAGTACAGAACCTTTAATTAGATATAAAAACTAAGATATCAATGTAAAATGTTGTAAAAATACATTGGTTTAAAAGAGCTAAATATCTTAGTAATACGATACAATTTAAAGTAAATATCATTTAGTTTAAAATGGGCAGTAAGAGTATTGGTAGGGAAGCCCAAGCGGGGATTTCGGATTTACTAAAGCGTGGCAGATTAATATACAGGGGGATACATTGTACCCGGTTAAGTACCTCCACAAAACATGAGGGTCATATATAAGGTCGCCTGTAAAGGATACCTAATCAGATTAGTAAAAAATTGATCATCAGAAATTCTCGATTAAGGTAGGGTGAGTTAATTACATCCTAAAAAGTTTACATTCCACTAATCTGACAATTTGAGAGTGACGTAAAAAAAAGGGGAGGGCAACAAAGTTGTAAAAAAAACGTTATCTCGATATTCTCGAGCGTAGCTAAGTAACTAATATTTTGAGCTCGACACGAGCTTGTCACGTAGGGCTATGGCTTGATGCTATCAATATCTGACGCGCTTGAGGATGTCTATGCAACAGTTTTTTTTTTCATATTTAAAAATCTATAGCCGCTTCCCTCACCGATGTAAAGTTATATATCATATAACATATTTTTCTTTTTACCATCTTTGCATCTTTATCAAGCTTTGCAACCCAATAGGTTTTTACGACGCTCGAGTAAATCCCCATTTAGAATCGTCGCCTATATATACTATAGGAAAATGTCCAATGGCCTAATAATTCACGTTCCATTCCAGATCCAGAAAGGCGACCGACGCCTAGTCTATTAAAAACACTGTTTGGTATTTTGTTTACAATGTACGTACAAAGTAAAAACGAACTTCAGTTCAAAACAAAATACGGGTCATGTCATGTTGAAGTAAGTCAGACCCTTGTTCTACAGATTTCATATTTTTGATGCGTTAGACAAAACTATTAAACAATGTGGCACAATTACGAACGGTATTTATTTTATTCTCTTTACACCAAAGAAGTATAAGTTTGCACATAACTAACTCATACATGAGTATAAGTACAAATAATCATACATACCCATTATCAGTATTGGCCCTTGCTTTATATATAAGGAGGCCGTGGGTCTCGATTCCTGCGGGAAAATAATTTCGTGTTATCGTGTTTTCTGATCGGTATAGACAATTTGACATGCGTTGATGGGCAACAATCAACCAATCACTGCCAACGATCCCACCGTTGGTTGGTTGTTGGTTGACTAACTTGTTGTACAGTCCAAAAACCACCTAATGGAGAAGACGTGCATTACCGGAAGCCTATGTCTAGCAGTGGACTAACACAAACTGATGATGATGATGATTTTCAAATTGACCACTTAAAAACTTATGTATTCAACATGAGCAACAATATTTTTTCAACACATGTTTCAACGGTTTTTTTTAGTTCATAGCGATAAAGTTTGTAGTTAATTAATTTCTTAAAAAATTCTCGTTTGGTGATAACTGAAAATATTAGTAAATTAATTGACGACTTACAGTACTATGTACTATTTAAACAGTTTTTATCCCCGATGTTAAAGGTATTATGAAAACATTTATGGGGAACCCTAAATATGCGTAATTTATTTCATTAGCCACCGTCTGCAAGACTTTAAATGTTGAGTTGTAAAATAACATACAGTCCAGACGTGGCGTGTATTCAAATATTGTTGAAAATTTCTAATTGTTTATAATATCTATAAACATTTATTGATTTAATAAATTAAGAAAGTTACGGCAAAGGAGCTCGTACTGAAATACCTACTTGTCAGCATATTATAATAATCGTATAAATCAATGTATTTATCATTACCTTGTCTTGTATTCATTATATTTATTATGGTGATACATTGATTTATTTTATATATTATTTTTCTATAAATGTTATGTGTTCCAATCACGTCGAAACATTTCTTCGTAGAAGACGATGATTCTAAGTAACAATAAAAATAACTAGACACATGTAAAGCGGAATTTGGTGCGAAATTGCATTTAAAAACTGTATAATTAAATTGTTTCTGTATGGAAAGGTCCAGTTATTGGTACCAATACCCGACTCGCACTTGTCCGCCCTACCCGAGTGCAATATAGAAGAAGTAGTTCGCGAAGGAAGGCCCGAGCGATGCAATACATGAGAACTGAACGAAACGAGGGAGTGGCGGAGGTTGAAGCTAGTCAATGTCCTGATGAAGTAAAAGTGAGGAAAGCATATGCGAAGGGGTGACAAGAATGAATGAATGAGTGAATGAATGAATGAATGAATGAATAAATGAATGAATGAATGAATGAATAAATGAATGAATGAATTAATTAATGAATTAATGAAGTAATGAATGTGAATGAAGTTAATGAATGACAGAATAAAAAAATGAATAAATTAATTAATTCATATAGTAATAAATAAACAATTGATTAAAATAAATAAATAAGTACAAATAAATAAATAAATAGGAAAATAAATAAGTTAATAAATAAATAAATGAATAAATAAATAAATAAATGAATTACTGAATGAAAGAATGAATGAATAAATGAATGAATGAATGAATAATATGTTAATGAAATGAATGAATGAATGCATAATAAGGAATGAATGAGTGAATGAAGAATGAATGAATGAATGATGAATGAACAATTAATGACAGAATGAACCAATGAATGAATAAATTGATTAATGAATGAATGAATAGAATGAATGAATAGAATGAATGAATGCATACATGAGTGAATGAATGACAGAATGAACAATTGAATGAATGAATTAATTAATATATTCATAAATAAATGAACAATAAAATAGTAAGTAAATATATACTAAATATTTAAATAAATGAAATAAATAATAATTAAATAAATAAATACATTTGTATATAAATAAATTAATAAATAAATATTAAAATATAAATATTTAAAAAATAAATAAATAAATAAATAATAAATAAATAAATAAATAAATACAAGAATGAATGATAGAATGAAAGAATGATGAATGAATAAATGAATGAATGAATGAATGAATGAAATGATGAATGAATGTAATGTAATGAAAATGAATGAATATGATGAATGAATGTAATGAATGAATGACATGAATAGTTGAATGAATTAATGAATGAATGAAACAGAATAAAGAATGAAATAGTAAAATGAATAATGAATGAATGAATAAATGAATGAAATGAATATGAAATAAATGAATACGAATGGAAATTGAAGAATGAATAATATAAAGAATGAAATGAATAAGAATAGAGTGAATATGAATGAATGAATGAATGAATAGGAATATGAATTATTAATAAATAAATAATTTATTAATAAATGTATTAATAAATGATTAATATTGAAATAAATTAACAATATAATTTGAATAAATTATTGTAATATATAAATAATAATGAATCAATATATGAAAGAATGAATGATAATATGTAATGATTATTGAAAAATATTGATATGAATGAATACTTTTAATATTGATAATTGACAATTAAATAATTAATAATATGTATAATATTAATAATAGTGAAATGACATTGAATTAATGAACTAATTGTAGTATATGAATTAATGAATGAATGAATAAAATGATGAATGAATTAATGCAATGGATATACACGAAGTAATGAATGATCGAATGAATGTTGGATGAATGAAATGAATGACAATGATTATATTAATTAATAAATAAATTATAATGATATCAATATTAATATTGTAATTCATATAATTATTTATTAGATTTATTTATATCATATTTGTTTATTCAATTACTTTCATTGTTTATTCATTATCATATTTTATTAATATTATTTATTTAATATTTATTAATTATCATTAATTTATATGATATTTATTTATTAACTTATTTATTAAACCATATTTATGTTAATTATTTATTATATACTTTTTATTTATTATTTAATAAATTTTCGATTAATCTATTTATATATACATATTTATTTAATTACATTATTTTATGTTCATTTATTATATTGTTTTTATTATTATTAGATTTATTCTTCATCATTTGTTCATTCTATTCTTCACATTATTCATTCATCATTCATTCATTCATTCATTCATTTATTTATTATTTATTTATTAACATATTTATTTATTATACATTTATTTATTTATTTATTTTATTAATTTACAATTTTATATTACATTATTTAATAAATGTTTAATTATTTATAATATATAAATTTTATCATTATTAGTCATCTTCATTCATATCATTCATTCATTTTTGTTCATTTCATATTAATTCATTCAATTCATTCACATATTCATTCATTATTTATTACATTATTTATTCATATTATTTCAAATCAATTATTATTTATTATTACTTATTTATTTATATCATTTATTTATAATTATTTATTGTGTTATTTATTTTTATTCTATCATTCTTTCATTCATTATTCATTAATATTCATTCATTCATTCATTCATTCATTCTTATTCATTCATTTCATTTATTGTTATTTATTTATTTATTTATTTATTTATTTATTTATTTATTTGATTATTTATTTATTTATTTATTTATTTATTTATTTATTTATTTATTTATTTATTTATTTATTTATTTATTTATTTATTTATTTATGTTCATTTATTTATTTTTTATTTACTTATTTACTTATTTATTTAATTATTTATTTATTTATTTATTTATTTATTTATTTATTTATTTATTTATTTATTTATTTATTTATTTATTTATTTATCATTTATTTATTATTTATTTATTTATTTATTTATTTATTTATTTATAATTATTTGAATTATTTATTTATTTATTTATTATATTTATTTATTCACTCATTCATTCATTCATATAGTTCACTCCTACTCGATTATGCTTTCATCGACCTTTTGACTTCACTCACGCGACATTGCTGGCTCAGCTTCGCTCTGCCACCTCCTGCCCCTCGTTTCTGTTCAGTTCTCATGTATTGCATCAGCTCCGGCCTTCCTTCGCGAACTTCTGTTCTTCCTTATATTGCACTCTAGGGGTAGGGCGGACAAGTATTACGTGGAGTCGGGGTAGTTAAATGTACCAAAATAACTGGACCTTTCCATACGAAACAATAAAATTAATACAGTTTTTTTTTAAATACGAATTTCCGCCCAAATTCCGCTTTACATGTGTCTAGTTATTTATTATTGTTACTTAGAATCATCGTCTTTACAAACGAATATGTTTCGACGTGATTGGAACACATAACCATTTAATTAGAAAAAATAATATATAAAATAGATCAATGTATCACCATAATAAATATAATGAATACAAGCATAAGGTAATGTACAATGTATTTATTACAATGTAATAAATACATTGTAAATTTATCTAACGATTATTATAATATGCTGACAAGTAGGTATTTCAGTACGAGCTCCTTTGCCGTAGCTTTCTTAATTTATTAAATCAATAAATGTTTATAGATATTAGTGCGAAGTGGGATTTGTAGATAAAATATTTTTTAAGTGTACTCCAAGCTATGAAAAATGAACTTATTTTATCATTATAGCAGCAGTGGTATTATGTTTGGGATTTAATATTAATTTATGAATTATGGGTCTCGAACAGGTGGAAAACCAAACCATCTTTTCTATTCAAATTTGGATATTTTCTAATCTTAATAATCTAATGGATGCTCCTTTGTAGGAATTGGCGTTCTTTATCGAAAATTTGTAGTCGATAAAATCTGATGTAATGGTTTGCATAATTTAATGTGTGGTGGCACACTGCCGACTTGCTTGAAAATGTAAAATAAACGCGATAAAATCCGTAAAACGTCCTTTTACTCATAAATAATGTGTAGTATTCACGTAAAGAAAAGAATTAATTATTTGACAAGAAACAATTTTCATTTAATTCTACATAAAATACCACCGAACATGTTAATTTGATAACTTGCGGTTATATTATATAAGCGTGATTTGCAAAATACATTCACGTGAGAGCGTGTTTAGCACTGATGTCGTCTCTTATTTAATTAATATAATGTCTACCATGTCCCTCAGGCTGTGTGAAAGTTATTAAGCATAGTTATTTCACATGTCTGAATAAAGCAACATGATATTAATAATAAAGTTCCTTTTTCCTATTGATGATCTTATACTTATCGAACTTATATTGCAAATAGTGGCCAGAACTTATAAAAGAGAAAATTACGTCCTTACTAATAAATCCTTACTACATATTTGATAGATGTATAAAAAATCAATATCAAATTTTAAGATTAATTTGCAGTAACAATACTGAAATATGCTTACAAAAATATAACGTATCGCTTTCGAAGCTACGTAAGTCAAGTATGTAAAGTTTATTTATATTTTAATTTATTACTCTTGATACATTTCCAATGTCATGTAGATCATAACTGCAATTTACAACACATCACTAATATGAATATCTTAGAAATTGTAAATAATTAATGTTATATTGATATGTACATTTATTGAAAATATAATTATTAGTGTGTCGATACAGAGGAATTTACCTGCATTGTATACTTTAATTTTACTAATATCACACGTGAGGAAAAATTGTTATCATTATGATAATTTTATACTGTAGTTTATATTATTTTGGTATTCGGGAACGTTCTTTCTGTTAAGAACAATAACAAATAACATTAGAAGTGTTTTAGCTTACACTTCAAAAGCGTGTATATTATATCTCACATAATTTAGGTCGCGCCGTGTATATCATTTTTAAATACTTTAAAAACTTTTAAAATAATTTTAAAAGTTTAAATTAATTTCGTATTTACCTTTTAGACACTGAAAAAGACATTTACGATAATTGTAACATCAGTCCCAAAACAAGTACCAAATTAAATGCTGAAATGATATTCGCATGCAGTTAACGAAAGTAAAATTTTGAACTTTTCTTGTCTACTTAAGAAGTCTTTATTGAGTCAAATGCTTAACACAATCTTAATTAAGAAATTGTAATGGGGTACGGCTCTTTCTCGTTGTTTAAATATTGAAAGTTTATGTCATTGTGACATGTCACGCAAGGAATTAGGTTTAAGATAAACTTTTTTCTGATGTAATAATTTGGCCTTTATAATTTTTGTTTATATAGGCGTTATTATTGATTTCTAAGGTCAAAGTTAAAGTGAAAATGATGTTTCATTTTAGACTTGAAAATATAGACCTTTCTAGAGAAAAACCGGCACTGGTTGCTTCTGCTAATATTTTGTTTATTTTAAACTTATTTAAATATTAACTACAGGTAACGTAGTTCTTAAATATATCTTGGCTCTTATCATATTGTTATAAAGAATAGTAGGCAATATTGATCAAGATAAGACATATTCAAACTTGAGATATCAGGAAACAATTGAACGTTATTGCCGTTTGTTGAATGCACAGCTTAAGTATATGGTAAGAGGTCGTCTAAATTACTTGAGACCGATGCGAATAAGTGGGCTCGACCATCCTTCGAGCGCTATTAATAATGTACGGTCGGGTAACTTACTGTCAGTATGATTAAAGGCGTATAAACCGTACTAATTGTGTTTGTCACACTTCTAAGGTTGGAAAAATGCCTATAATAATTATTAAAAGATATGACCGACTTAATACATTGAACTATAAATGCAACAATTGCACCCAAAAGTTTTCTTTATATTTATAATTGTCTTTGCTGCTTTATAATTTTAAGTTTAATATATGTTGACTAAATTATGGAACCATTATTATTGTTTATAAAATAAATATATCTCAAGGCAAGAAACATATTTTTCTAAACATACCTATTATATATTAATGTTAATATTACAGAAAGTAAAAGATTTCTGTCAACTCTGTTGAAAATAGTTAAAATTTTCATTTCAGCTTTAGTAAATATTTTGAGAAACTGTTTTCAACGTACGTTGCAACGGGTAACTATCATCGTTTCATTTTTATAAATCTGATTTGATTCTGTAAGGTTCTTGATGACTATATGAATAGGCAAAATATTACGCCTTTCAACAGGCTTAACCAAGTTATATTTTTCGGGTTTCTTCTTTCATGAGCGCTCACGACACTTCGGACATGTAAAATAATAAACACAACTGTGTTATAAAACAGTTTTGTTATTTTTAAATAATATTTAGTACTATTTTTAAAGAAGGAGGACGGCAGCGGCAACGGCTCCGCGCTCACAGTGGCCATCGCGGCTAGAGTCGCTTCCAGGGATGGCGCTGCAAATAACCAACACACAAAATAACCCACCCCTCCACCGACTCACCTTCTAGATCTTTCTCGACTGAATAATACAATGATCTTCAAAGTGTTCCACGTAATTTTGATTTGAATTGTAATATAAAAAAATTGGGACCATTATGAACATATACTCATTGAAGTGCGGCGCGTGGGGTAAATACATATAAGATTAAAGTTGGGGATTATTGAGAGACATTTTGTAGGCAAAAAAACTGTAGCTTCAAATGTGACTATGAATGGTTTGTGATTTGAAAGTATGTATTGACGTTTGTGCTTGTGCTGTTGTCTGTATGTGCGTGTTTCTTTGTCACTCGGTGCATAAAAACCGAACCAAGTGGTAAAATTGTCGTGATATGCATTTCTAGAAATAAAAATGGAAGCCACAGCTCCAATAAACTCATTTCTTGAACCCTTGTGCTATAATTTGAAGATTGTAAGTTAGGAGCTTAACTGACTCCGTGGCCTAGTGGTAAGGGCTTGCGCTTTAGAAAACGGAGGTCATGGGTTTGAATCCTGCGGGGACTTAACGAATTTTCATTGTTGTTTCCTAGTTGGTCAGGGCAATTTGGGCTGATCACCCAATTATCTGAAAAGTAAGATGATCCTTGCGTCGGATGGGCATGTAAAAGTCAGTCCACACACCAACCGCATTGGACCAGCGTGGTGGGTCCGGTCCAAAACCCCTAATGGATAGGGTGTATTAGAGGAGGCCTATGTCCAGCAGTGGACTACAGGATGATGATGATGATTATGAATCTGAAACTAGTCAGTTTTGTTTCTGAAAACCGTAAAAAATAAACTAGCTTCAACGTGTTAGAACTGTATTTGTTATAAATTGAGATTCTAATAAATTATTTTATTTTATTCAAACGGAAAAAATCATGGTAACTTTTATTTCTCTACTCAATAAATCAATTGAAGACATAAACTAATTAAAAAGAAAAAAATGTAGATTAGAGTAAATCTCAAATCAAAGATTTTTAGGTCCTCCGTAAGATTTATTTTAGTAAGATTAATTACCTTGGTATAAAATTAAAATTTCTCTTAAGTGTTGGAACGGTATCTCTGGATAAACTGGTATAAAATATAATCTATTAACTTATTTTCTCACTTATCTTAGACAGTATCTATCGTAACATAAATTCGATGTCTAGAGTCAGACGCCATCTTCAAAAGAGCTACCGGCATAGACTACCGGCATATGCATGACATGGACCGTTAGACATAACTTTCGTCCTCGTTCATGTTCATCCTAAGGCCCACGTGTTGAGAGACACTGTTGAGGTCATGAGCATAGCATTTAGGTCCTCCAGCGACTCCGCCATGATGAATATATCGTTGGCAAATCTAAGGTGGGTAATACACTCGCCGTGATCCTTATACCTCGTCCTTTCAATTCATAACTTTGAGCGTCTTTCAATGCAGCGGTGAAGAGTTTCGGGATATAACATCACCCTGTCTTACACTCTCTGCAATTGGATAGGTTGCTATTGGATTGTACTCGGACGGACATCGAGGCTTTGCTGTACAAACACCTCATAACCTCGATATACCGACTGTCAATTTGGCAACGCTGAAGGGCATGCAGCACAGCCTAAATTTCGACAGAATCAAGGCTCTTTCATGTCCACAAACGCCAGCATAAAGGCAGATTATATCCTCGGTCTTCTGTATAATCTGCTGCAGCGTAAATATGTGGTCTATGTACTAAAGCCTTTTCGAAATCCAGCTTGATCGGGTGGCTGGAAGTCGTCTAGTCTGGAAGCGACACGATTCTAGATGACTCTCGAGAACAGGACATAAACGCGGCTCAGAAGGGAATCGGTCTGTAGTTCTTCAAGAGGTTTTATTACCTTTCTTGAAGAACAGCACCACAAACTTCTGCTCCACGCTTCTGGCGTAATACCATCCTGTAGGACGAAATTAAAGAGCCTCTGAAAGACTACAAGTATCGGTTCTCCACCCGCTTTCAGAAGCTCCGCTGTAATTCATCCTCACGCGTCTTCGCCGATTCTTAATTTTTCGAGAGCCATTCGTATCTCGCTCAGACTGACATCCGGGATATTTTCGGAGTTGTACCGGTATGCTTTGTTTTGGTCGTCACTCGCTTCAGTAAGCGGTTCCGATGACGATGTGTACAGCTGTCCATAGAATCTTCGATCTCACTCAAAACTTCTGGTCTACCAGAGATGACGGCCCACTATCGGTCTTCAACTTAGTTAGCTGACTTTGCCCAACAGACAGATCTCTGGCGAAGACTTTAGAACCTTGGTTCCGTTCAATCGCCTCTTTAATACGACGTGTATTAAAGATGCGCAAGTCATGCCGCTACACTTGGAGATCTGTCTATTTAACTGCCTGTAGCTCTAACATGTTAGAAGAAGACTGTAGCAGCATCTTCCGTCTTGTTTCCATAAGGTTCAGAGTGTGATCAGTTTTGGGTTCTAGGCTTGCGGTGCGCTGTTTCCACGAGCTAAGCGTTAGTTTCGTCCACAGTGCTGCAAGTGTCTGGCATTGGAAGCGATTATTAGCTCGAGCTGAAAGCTTTCGGCATTTTAGGATATGGGCACGAGACGGACGTAGCTTGGACTTTATCAGACGAGACCTTTCCAGCCTGATGTTAACATTTAATGTGCCTCTTAAAGTCGGTGATCACTACCGGTTTTAACCCTTGTGATCACAGAAACATCATTAAATATTTGGCGTTTGGTCGTCATAATAAAGTCAATCTCGTTTTTGACGGAACCATCAGGGCTGATCCAGGTCCACTTCCTGTGGGCTGCTTTTTAAAGAAAAATTCATCATAAAGAGTCCTTCTTTCTCCAGAAGTCAGCCAGCAGTTGCCCCTTGGGTTCCGTTGCTCTACTCCAAAATTGCCCACTCGCAGCTCATCGTCTTGTCTTTTGCCCAGTTTTGCGTTAAAGTCCCCATCAGCACCATATATTGAGTTTTAGAGGAATGATGGCTCGTGAGATGTCCTCACATTGCCTCCACCTCATCATCGGAGTGTGTCGATGTTGGTGCATATACCGTACTGACCTTCAGCGAATACCGTTTCGATATTCTGAGTATAAAAGCAACCCTGACGACACACTTCGATTTTAAAATTTGCTCTTACCTCCTGCCCCTCGTTCGTTCAGTTCTCATGTATTCGCATCAGCTCGGGCCTTCCTTCGCGAACTTCTGTTCTTCTTTATATTGCACTCTAGGGTAGGCGGACAAGTATTACGTGAGTCAGGAGGTAATTGAATGTACCAAAATAACTGGACCTTTCCATCAAACAATTTAATTTAATACAGTTTTTTTTTAAATGCGAATTTCCGCCCAAATTCCGCTTTTACATGTGTCTAGTTATTTTTTATTACATTAGAATCATCGTCTTTACGAACGAAAATGTTTCGACGTGATTGGAACACATAACCATTTTATTAGAAAAATAATATATAAAATAAATCAATGTATCACTATAATAAATATAATGAATACAAGCATAAGGTAATGATAAATACATTGTAAATTTATCTAATCGATTATTATATATATGCTGACAATAGGTATTTCAGTACGAGCTTCTTTGCCGTAACTTTCTTAATTTATTAAATCAATAAATGTTTATAGATATTAGTGCGAAGTGGGATTTGTAGATAAAATATTTTTTAAGTGTACTCCGTAAGCTATGAAAAATGAACTTATTTTAGCATTATAGCCGGCAGTGGTATTATGCTTGAGGTTTAATATTAATTTATGAATTATGGGGTCTCGAACAGGTGGTAAAACCAAACCATGTTTTCTATTCAAATTTGGATGTTTTCTTATCTTAATAACCTCACGGATCCTCCTTTGTAGGAAGGTAATGGTTTGCATAATTTAATGTGTGGTGGCACACTGCCGACTTGCTTGAAAATGTAAAATAAACGCGATAAAATCCGTAAAACGTCCTTTTACTCATAAATAATGTGTAGTATTCACGTAAAGAAAAGAATTAATTATTTGACAAGAAACAATTTTCATTTAATTCTACATAAAATACCACCGAACATGTTAATTTGATAACTTGCGGTTATATTATATAAGCGTGATTTGCAAAATTCATTCACGTGAGCGTGTTTAGCACTGATGTCGTCTCTATTTAATTAATATAATGTCTACCATGATCCCTCAGGTTTGTGTGGAAGTTATTAAGCATAGTTTGATTCACATGTCTGGAATAAAGCAAAATGATATTAATAATAAGTTCCTTTCTATTGATGATCTCATTACTTATCGAACTTATATTGCAAATAGGTAGAACTTACAAAGAGAAAATTACGTCCTTACTTAACTACATATTTGATAGATGTATAAAAATCAATATCTAATTTTGAGATTAATTTGATCAGTAACATTACTGAAATATTCTTACAAGAATATAACGTATCGCTTTCAAGCTACTAAGTCAAGTAAGTAAAGTTTATTTATATTTTAATTTATTACTATTGATACATTTTCAATATCAAGTAGATCATAACTATGCAATTTACAACACATAACTAATGTGAATATCTTAGAAATTGTAAATAATTAATGTTATATTGACATGTACATTTATTTAAAATATAATTATTAGTTGTGTAGATACAGAGGAATTTACCAATTGTATACTTTAATTTTACTAATATCATACGTGAGGAAAAGTTGTTATCGTTATGATTATTTGATACTGTAATTTATATTATTTGGTATTTGAAACGTTATTTCTGTTGCAACAATAACAAATAAGATTAAAAGTGTTTTAGCTTACACTTCAAAAGCGTGTATATTATATCTCACATAATTTAGGGCGCGCGTGTATATCATTTTTAATACTTTAAAAACTTTTAAAATAATTTTAAAAGTTTAAATTGATTCGTATTTACCTTTTAGACACTGAAAAAGACATTGGATTACGATAATTTCACATCAGTCCCAAAGTACCAAATTAAATGCAGAAATTCGAATACAGTAACCGAAAGTGTAATCTTGAACTTTTTCTTGGCTGCTTAAGAAGTCGTTATAGAGTCAAAAGTTTAACACAATCTTAACAAAGAAATTGTTATGGGGTAGGCTCTTTCTTGTTGTTTAAATATTGAAAGTTTATGTCATTTGACATGTCGCGCAAGGAATTAAGTTTAAGATAAACTTTTTCTGATGTAATAATTGGACCTTTATAATATTAGTTCCTATAGGCGTTAATATTGAATTCTGCGGTCGAAGTTAAAGTGAAAAATGATGTTTCAATTTAGACTCGAAAATATAAACCTATCTAGAGAAGAACCGGCAATGGTTGCTGCTGCTAACATTTTGTATATTTTAAACTTATTTGAATATTAACTACAGATAATGTAGTTTTTAAATATATCTAGGCTCTTATCATATTGTTAAAAAGAATAATAGGCAATATTGATCAAGATAAGACATATTCAAACTTGAGATATCAGGAAACAATTGAACGTTACTGCCGTTTGTTGAATGCACAGCTTAAGTATATGGTAAGAGGTCGTCTAACTTGAGACCGATGCGAATAAGTGGTCTCTGACCATCCTTCGAGCGCTATTAATAATGTACGGTCAGGTAACTTACTGTCAGTATGATTAAAGCGTATAAACTGTACTAATTGTGTTTGTCACACTTCTAAGATTGTAAAATGCTATAGTAATTATTAAAAGATATGACCGACTTAATACATTGAACTATTAATGCAACAGTTGATCCTAAAAGTTTTAACTTTATATTTATAATTGTCTTTGCTGGTTTATAATTTTAAGTTTAAGATATGTTGAATTAATTATGGAACCATTATTATTGTTTATAAAATAAATATATCTCAAGGCAAGAAACATACTTTTCTAAACATAACTATTATATATTAGTGTTAATATTACAGAAAGTAAAAGATTTCTGTCAACTTTGTTGAAAATAGTTAAAATTTTCATTTCAGCTTTAGTAAATATTTCTGAGAAACAGTTTTCAAGACGTTGCAACGGGTAACTATCATCGTTTCATTTTTATAAATCTGATTTGATTCTGTAATGTTCTTGATGACTATTGAATAGGCAAAATATTACGCCTTTCTATAAAGGCTTAATCCAAGTTATATTTTCGGTTTCTTCTTTCATGAACACTCACGACACTTCGGACATGTAAAATAATAAACACAACTGTGTTATAGTAAACAGTTTTGTTATTTTTAAATAATATTGAGTACTATTTTTAAAGAAGGAGGACGGCAGCGGCAACGGCTCCGCGCTCACGGCGGCCATCGCGGCTAGAGTCGCCTCCAGGGACGGCGCTGCAAATAACCAACACACAAAATAACCCACCCCTCCACCGACTCACCTCCTAGATCTGTCTCGACTGAATTATACAATGATCTTCAAAGTCTTTCACCTAATTTTGATTTGAATTCTAATATAAAAATATTGGGACCATTATGAACATATACTCATTGAAGTGCGGCGCGTGGGGTAAATACATATAAGATTAAAGTTGGGGATTATTGAGAGACATTTTCTAGCTTCAAATGTGACTTTGATTAGTTTGTGATTTAAAAGTATGTATTGAAGTTTGTGCTTGTGCTGTTGTCTGTATGTGCGTGTGTTTGTTTGTCAATAGGTGCATAAAAACCGAACTAAGTGGTAAAATTGTCGTGATATGCATTTTTAGTAATAAAAATCGAAGCCACAGCTTCAATGAACTCATTTCTTGAACCCTTGTGCCATAATTTGAAGATTGTAAGTTAGGAGCTTAACTGCCTCCGTAGCCTAGAGTAAGGGCGTGCGCTTTGAAAACGGAGGTCGTGGGTTTGAATCCTGCGGACTCAATGAACTTTCATTGTTGTTTCCTAGTTGGTCAGGCAATTTGGCTGATCACCCAATTGTCTGAAAAGTAAGATGATCCATGCGTCGGATGGGCATGTAAAAGTCAGTCCACACACCAACCCGCATTGGACCAGCGTGGTGGGGTCGGTCCAAAACCCCTAATGGATGAGGGTGTATTAGAGGAGGCCTATGTCCAGCAGTGGACTACCACAGGATGATGATGATGGTGATGAATCTGAAACAGTCATTTTGTTTCTGAAAACCGTAAAAAAAAATAGCTTCAACGTGTTAGAACTATGTTTGTTATAAATTGAGATTATAATAAATTATTTTATTTTATTCAAACGGAAAAAAATCATGGTAACTTTTATTTCTCTACTCAATAAATCAATTGAAGACATAAACTAATTAAAAAGAAAAAAATGTAGATTAGAGTAAATCTCAAATCAAAGATTTTTAGGTCACTCCGTAAGATTTATTTTAGTAAGATTAATTACCTTGGTATAAAATTAAAAATTTCTCTTAAGTGTTGGAACGGTATCTCTGGATAAACTGGTATAAATATAATCTATTAACTTATTTTCTCACTTATCTTAGACAGTATCTATCGTAACATAAATTCGATGTCTAGAGTCAGACGCCATCTTCAAAAGAGCTACCGGCATAGACTACCGGCATATGCATGACATGACCGTTAGACATAACTTTCGTCTCGTTCATGTTCATCCTAAGGCCCACGTGTTGAGAGACACTGTTGAGGTCATGAGCATAGCATTTAGGTCCTCCAGCGACTCCGCCATGATGAATATATCGTTGGCAAATCTAAGGTGGGTAATACACTCGCCGTTGATCCTTATACCTCGTCCTTTCAATTCATAACTTTGAGCGTCTTTCAATGCAGCGAGTGAAGAGTTTCGGGATATAACATCACCCTGTCTTACACTCTCTGCAATTGGATAGGTTGCTATTGGATTGTACTCGGACGGACATCGAGGCTTCTTGTACAAACACCTCATAACCTCGATATACCGACTGTCAATTTGGCAACGCTGAAGGGGCATGCACAGCCCTAAATTTCGACAGAATCAAGGCTTTCCATAGTCCACAAACGCCAGCATAAAGGCAGATTATACCCTCGGTCTTCTGTATAATCTGCTGCAGCGTAAATATGTGGTCTGTGTACTAAAGCCTTTTCGAAATCCAGCTTGATCGGGTGGCTGGAAGTCGTCTAGTCTGGAAGCGACACGATTCTAGATGACTCTCGAGAACAGGACATAAACGCGGCTCAGAAGGAAATCGGTCTGTAGTTCTTCAAGAGGTTTTATTACCTTTCTTGAAGAACAGCACCACCAAACTTCTGCTCCACGCTTCTGGCGTAATACCATCCTGTAGGACGAAATTAAAGAGCCTCTGAAAGACTACAAGATCGGTTCTCCACCCGCTTCGAAGCTCTGCTGTAATTCATCCTCACCTGCGTCTTCGCCGATTCTTAATTTTTCGAGAGCCATTCGTATCTCGCTCAGACTGACATCCGGGATATTTTCGGAGTTGTACCGGTATGCTTTGTTTTGGTCGTCACTCGCTTCAGTAAGCGGTTCCGATGACGATGTGTACAGCTGTCCATAGAATCTTCGATCTCACTCAAAACTTCTGGTCTACCAGAGATGACGGCCACACTATCGGTCTTCAACTTAGTTAGCTGACTTTGCCCAACAGACAGATTCTGGCGAAGACTTCAGAACCTTGGTTCCGTTCAATCGCCTCTTTAATACGACGTGTATTAAAGATGCGCAAGTCATGCCGCATACACTTGGAGATCTGTCTATTTAACTGCCTGTAGCCTAACATGTTAGAAGAAGACTGTAGCAGCATCTTCCGTCTTGTTTCCATAAGGTTCAGAGTGTGATCAGTTTTGGGTTCTAGGCTTGCGGTGCGCCGTTTCCACGAGCCTAAGCGTTAGTTTCGTCCACAGTGCTGCAAGTGTCTAGGCATTGGAAGCGATTATTAGCTCGAGCTGAAAGCTTTCGGCATTTAGGATATGGGCACGAGACGGACGTAGCTTGGACTTTATCAGACGAGACCTTTCCAGCCTGATGTTAACATTTAATGTGCCTCTTAAAGTCGGTGATCACTACCGGTTTTAACCCTTGTGATCACAGAAACATCATTAAATATTTGGCGTTTGGTCGTCATAATAAAGTCAATCTCGTTTTTGACGGAACCATCGGGGCTGCTCCAGGTCCACTTCCTGTGAGGCTGCTTTTTAAAGAAAGAATTCATCATAAAGAGTCCTTCTTTCTCCATGAAGTCAGCCAGCAGTTGCCCCCTTGGGTTCCGTTGCCCTACTCCAAAATTGCCCACTCGCAGCTCATCGTCTTGTCTTTTGCCCAGTTTTGCGTTAAAGTCCCCCATCAGCACCATATATTGAGTTTTAGAGGAATGTATGGCTCGTGAGATGTCCTCATACATTGCCTCCACCTCATCATCGGAGTGTGTCGATGTTGGTGCATATACCTGTATGACCTTCAGCGAATACCGTTTCGATATTCTGAGTATAAGGTAAGCAACCCTTGACGACACACTTTCGATTTTAACAATGTTGCTAATGAGAGACTTGCGGACGATAAATCCGACACCTCCTTGGGACAGTTGGTCGCCCTCGCGGTGGTTAAACAAGTTGCATCCGTCAAGGATTATTGTATCCTCCCCCTGTCTTCGGACTTCAGATAATCCTATTATATCCCATCGTAACTTGTTTACCTCCTCTTCCAGCTAGGTTATTTTCTCGTCGGTCCTCAATGTCCGTGCGTTGTATGTTGCCAGGTCCAGTTGTCGTTCTTGGTAGCCGAATCCTACCTGGGGATTTTTAGCACCCCTGCTCTGCCGTTACCATAACCGCTACCGTAGCCAGGAATAGCAGAGCTGCCGGGGACTGGGGCCGTACATCACTGACACACTTCATTGGGGTTTTGCCATAGTTGCCACGCCTGGCAAGCGGGTTGGCAACCGCAGTCATTTCAGATCCTTTGCACCTTCAACGTGTTGTTATTATATGATCCAAATTAGACATATTTGTGATTGTTTATAACTTGCGTAAAAGTGAAGTAGTGCAGACAATGAGCTGGCAGGTGGTATGTCCTTGATTTATTAAAATCACTTAAAGTGCGCTGTGTTTATAGTAGGTAAAGATTGAATTTAAATCTAATTTAAACTAAATGTTATTAAATTAAATGAACAAAAACTATAAAAAGAATAATTAAATACAAAGAGCTAGACAAAACTAGTCCGAACTTATTGCTACCTTCCCACAATCACTTTATTTTTACATAAAATTATTGCCTGAAAAAATTCTTATTCTATTTACATAAAACGTAATTTCTATTCCGCTTTGTTCTTATAGATGCCCCATTATATGTATATCATGTACCTTAGTGTTCATCAGGATCGTATTTTCATTATTTTCAACTTTTCTTTTTGCCGACGCTGGCAGACGAGCAATCGGGCCACCTGATGGAAAGTGGTCACCGACTCCCATAGACTTTGGCAATACTGGTATCACCAACGCGCTGCCTACCGTGAGACATAGAAGGCTAGGTCTCGTTTACCCAGTAAATACGCTGGCTATGGTGCCCTTCAAACTGGAACACAGTAGGTGTTTTCACTACTGCTTCGAGGAAAAATAGGCATCGTGGTGGTACCCACCCAGACCGTCCCATGTAAAGGGACCTACCACCGGTTATTTTATTCAGTATCTGAATGTGGTTCTAAAAACATATTTTTATACACGTCAAACATTAAGAGTTTTTTATTTTTATATTGTTATTACCATGGAGTTATTTAAATAAAATAATGATTCTACTTTATAAAGATTGTTTTCTGAGATTTATTTTGTGTCAATAAGACATTAAAGACAAATTACAGATTAAGATATTAAAAAAGTCGTAGACTGCAATGTCTTGTCTGCAACTTTTATATTATTAAACGTCATATTAAGTATCTCTACATTAAAGTCACCAAAACATAAATATTCTTATTGAAACTAAAAATGTTGTTAAAATAATCCTCTATAATACTAAAAAAGTTTCTAATGTCGACGGAGGGAGACACAATTCATATTGCTCTTTGTATAACTTTGTAGATAAATCGATAAGTGTCAATTTTCCTAACTCACACGCTATCACGCTGTGTGAATCGCGTTATACCCTCAGAGTACGTTGATATTATAATATGAGGACATAACAAGATTGCCTCCCCCACTTTGCACCCTCTTGTTTGTTATACGAAACTAATAACCAACTCCTGTCTTTACATATTTTAATAGTTTTTCATTCAATCTTTGAAGAACAAATTGTCTTACTAAGTTTATAATTGAACACAAAACTTAATATTTTCACTCTTATGTAATTGTATTTTTTTTCTTTTTCTTTAATTATAAACATTTTATGTGGATTGTAAAATCTTCATTAAACTAAATATGTAATATACGGAGAAGAAAGTAGCAAATAACTCACAATTTATAATTAACTAATCTTTGGCAGTTAACGGTTACCAAAAATTGTTGTTGTATTTTTTACCTCGGTATTTATGGACTTCATGTTTATAATACACGTGGAATAATGTTTCATCTAGTATTGATCGGAAACATAATTATTATTTCTAAGCTTTTACAGTAAATGTAACCTATAGGTTATATTTATGATTATTATAAAGAAGTATTTATCAATATTTATTTTGAAGTGCTTTTCACCCATTGCCTAATTATGTTTTAAAAATTAAAAAGTAGATAGTTGAACGTTCTGAATTTAATATAATTTATAAAAAATGGCTCTCACTTTACTAAATTTACACTTAACTTCTAGTGTTGTTAGACATAACAGTCCGTTCTTGAGGAAAGTGACTTTACAAAACCTATCGCCAAATACAGAAAGCTAGAGTTATGAGACCTGGTCGAATTGAGAAACCGGTACGCTCACTATAAACCAACGGTAGGTCATTTGTCTTATTGTTTTAACTACAAACACGTACCGCTTTTGTCGCGGGAACGAGGTGGCACATCAAGTGACCAATGAAGTTCTTCAAACGTGTTCCGTGATTTCTTTTGTTTTTATGTCTTGGGCATGTTCTGTGGTGCACCAAACAGCACGACTTTTAAGGTCTTGCTTAGGTCACTAGCGCCGACAGGTGACCAGAATCTCCCTTTCTGGCCATCCCGTCCTTTGTGTATTAATAGTCTTGCTATCGTAAACAGGATGTGGATCTGAAAATGATATTTCAAATCATATTCTACAGCTAAAGTTAAGAAGCTGCTAAGAGCTCAACTCAACTTCATTACTATTCCATTGGCAATGAAAACTTTTATTGTTTAAATCACCTTTAGACCACCTTAACACCCAAAGATATAAAAATACCAATAACACATTTTTAAATCAAACGAACATTAAAAGAACACAATGACCGGTAGGCCCTTTACTGGGGACCGTCCGTGGGTCCCACGGTGCCTATTTACTGCAAAGCAGTAGTGTGAAACACCATGTGTACCGGCTTAGGGGCACCAGCCAGCGTGTATTTACGGAAAACGAGACTTAATTCTATGTCCACGATAGAGAGCGCGCTGGTGATGTTTCAGTGATGCTAGCCCGTTACACTTTCCATCAGGTGGCCTGACTGTTCGTCTGCCGCGTAGGCAAGAAAAAGAAAAACCCATATCGTGTAATTTATTTTGTTTTTTTTCTTATGCGAAAAGCTGGTTGAAACAGTAGGAAACTCATCCATGTTGGCAGCTAGTACCAGTTTCCAAAAATTTAAAGACATTCAGATTATTTGTCCAACAAATAGTAGTAAAAATGTCATGATCTGATTTCATTGTTTAAAATCTTTAAAATAGAAAAGATGTTTTAGATTAAACAAAAATAATTTGTAGGCTTATGATATTTACTGTTAAAACAATGTTTTTAATTAATAATATGTTATTGTGTTAGCTTATGAGATAAATAAATTTAAAAATTATGGATACTTTGGAATGAACTAAAACAATATTACATTACTTAAGGATTATCAATTGAAATGGAAACTGCGTCTTGCTTTCGTAATGTAATGCCCCAGTGATTGTGCATTTCAGAATATTTTATTCGCGAGAATAATACGAACGCATGAAATAGATATTTTTAATAACGAATAAAAACTATATCTAGACACTATATTATAAAAGGAAAGATTTGTATTATTGGGTAGTTTGAATGAAAGCCAAAATTCAAATTTAAATCATCCAATAAAAAAGCAGAAAAGCGGAGACAGTCTCAAGAAGCTAAATACTGGTTTGCCGTCATTGAATACTTTTTAAAGCAACCTGATGAAATTAAATATCTTATTATATAAAATATATATATATATATATATATATATATATATATATATATATATATATATATATATATATATATATATATATATATTATCTGTAATCTATTAACAAGGAAGTAACAGCACAAAAATAACACGAGTTCCTTAGAGATTGGTCCTAGTTTTTAAGTAGAATATCGATTGCTTAAAAAAGAAAGAAAAGTAAAGGGAAGAAGTTTTAATTCAAGCCCATCTAACAGGGACTGATCGTACTTAAATTGGAAAACTAATGCTTACTAGGGTCAATTTTTTAAAATATTCTGGTTTAATGATCAATTAAACAAAAGCAATTGATATTTGTGATTAATTTAAATTATTTTATTTTAACTATATGGAATATTTTTTCTTTTAATTGGCCTTCCCTAATGCACAACCCTTCTATTTAGGGTTTTTGGACCGCATACCACCACGCTGGTCCAGTGGAGTTGGTGGGTGGAACGACTTTTACATGTCCATCCGACGCATGGATCATCTACTTTTCTGACAATTGGATGAAAATAATCAAACTTGGGTCCCCGCTTGATTAGAACCCACGGACCTCCAGTTCGTAACGCACACGCCTTTAGTCTATGGAGGTGTTATAACAATATAACCAAAAATTTATAAAACGACAAAATTAGTAAAACTGATTATTTCGTTTTTTATTTTCCAAAATTATACAGATCGATAATTTATGCGTTTGCTATTACTTATTAATTTATTAACAAATGTTTTGTACTTAAGTTCAATAACTAGAGTAATTTAGAGACATCGAAACAAAAGCTTGTTGCTTGTTACGGGTTATTGATCGAAATTTTAATTATTTCCAGGACTTTTAAACTATTGCTTAATTTACTCTACATATTAAGGAAACTCACATGCTCATTAAGAGTAGAAATAAGTAAAAGTAAACCACATTTATCTGTCGAAACAAATATTAGCTTTTTCGTAAAATTATAGCACATATGGAAAGAATTTCATCGTTATTACCTTCTGTCTAAAATGTAATTTGATATTTGATCATTTTTGACTTAAAGTATGAAAAAAAAGACTCGTGACTGACCTCCGGACCAAAAGATTAAGCAGTTTATTTATAAATGTCTTTTAGTTTAAGAAAGAATAAAGGCAAATAAAACATAAAACATTGAATTTACGATCTATTTACCACATACGTGATCACAGTGCTGAAAAGCTTAACAAGAGGTGTTTTAAAAGGAGTTTTGATTGAAATAAGCCATTAGTTGCTCGGAGCATTCTTGTCGAGATTGGTTAATTTTATACCAATTATTAGTTTATTTTATTATTTAATAATAGGAAACATACTATGTTTTCTATCTCAAAACAAAGAATCTGCTAGAATTTCTTTTTTTTTTCGGACAAGTCGACGATTTCAAGATGTTAGTTTTTTTTTCATTGTTTATAAATGTATCTTAAGCCTATAAAATTTAGATCGTAGAGCCTGAATACGCTTTTCAAGCCATATTCAAAATATGACGCAAACTGAACTAGATTTTTTAGCTGTCTGGCTTGACAATAACTATGTATTGTTTTAGAAGTCCTAACGACATCTTTGTATGTAAAAATGTCAATCCAACCTTTAACCTATTACATCAGAGTTTGTTATAAATGGATCAAGTATTTTGTACTTGATTACATTTATGACAAAAAGAAATTTTGGGTTTTTAACTAACTGTAGCTTAATGGGTAAATAATACAAGTTACATCTTCTTAATTTATTTTGCAGATTAAAACACCGAGAATTCTAAGAAGGAAGAGTTTTAAACTTTTAAATGCCTTTTACTTTTTTGTATAGCCTTAAAGTCTGTATGTTTTAACCTTTTATGCGCTATTTTGATTATATATCTGTGTACATTTTTTCATCTTTGTTTTACTTTTTAATTTGTCTACAATAAATGTATCCGACGACGCACAGAATTAATTGGTTGATTTCCGAACGAACGAGTGAATCGATAGCAATATGACCTGAGGACATATACCGAGCGCTGGGAGGCGGAGTGTGTTTCGAGTTGTCGAAAGGCAGCGCCAGTGTTTTGGTGGAATGTTACAAATCGAATACAATACTTATTTTTGAACAAATCCGATTATATTAGTGTAATCTTTGATTTATTCAATTGTAACTTGATAGAGATGAATTTAATTAAACACCTGAAAACTATTAACAACTATATTTTCTTATTTTTAAACATGTGTCTCCTCACCCGACTACTTACGCATATAATGGCGGATAAACCGAACGTAGCCAGCACGCTTTCTAATTTGGTGTCTTTATATAATTAAAATACAAGGCATGTATACTTTCTTATTATTATAATTTCTATTATAATTAATAATGATTTAATACTTATTTTTATTTATTGTAAGGCGTCCTGAAAGATATGTGTTTGACATGAACGGTTCAATAATTATCTGTTAAAGTTAAAAGGGACCAAAACCAAGGGTAGTCTGTTTTGATTATTCAATTACATAGTAAAACGTTATACTCTTTATTTCACTATTTAGAGAATGACCTTTATCCATTTGGTTTAGATTTGAATTCATCTGAGAGTAATAAAGTTGTTATTATTGTTAAAAAATATAAAATTATTAAAAACGGAAAGATAATTATATCTCCTAGCTATTATTTTAACTTATGGTAGGTAATACATTTAGATATACTAAATAATAGTTTTTATGTACAGCGACTGGCATCTGACCAAGAATACAAAGGATAAACATGCAAAAGTTTGATGGATGGACTCAAGGAAGAAAATTCAACATGGTTTAATGACTGCAAGAGATGATTCACGACTAGGACCGATACTTGGTTACTTATATTTTCATTTTGTTTATTTTTTTATAATTTTGTGATTAGTTGTTCGATAGAAATCTAGAAATTAAAAATAAATATGGCACCAAACTCACAACTCGTGCTATTAAATTCAATGTCGAAAACCGCAAAAGTCCATTTTGACGAAAATATTGTTGAAAATTGTAATGCTATCTAAATATTCAAGCTAATTAAAGGAATATAGTTTATGTATAAAACGTGCTACATGACAATTTATAAATGGATGTAAGAGATTTAAAATGCAGGTAGGAATTGCAGGATTTTATTCAGAGGGTAGCTGTCATCCGCTTATATTGCAAAATGGTCAAATTGTTTAAGTTGGTCATACTTTATTAAAATTTTACTTGTTAGTCTATTAGAAGCGTAATGGCTCCAAACAACAAGATAAAAGGATTTACAAAGAGTTATCCTGAATTAGACCAGAAACCAGCAAATCGATATGTTCTTGTGGACCGCCCACATTTTAATTAAGTGGTGTTATAAACTTATGATCGCTTTTATGGGACAGATAATATAAATATGTTAATGTTTACATTAAATATAAGGAAATACTTTTTACGTTTTTTGAGTTACTTATTGTTTTATATATATGGAAATGATAAGTTATCATATATAGTTAAAGTAGTGTAATATGAATAAACAAAGATTTAATAATAAATTAAACCTACTGGAACAAGCTTTAAATACTATATTTATTTAGTCGAAAGATTACGTACGCTGTAAATTTGCTGTGCAAACATTTTTATTCTACGTTGCTATAATAAATATAAAATAACACTTGTTAACAAACATCCAGAGTACGACAGTATTCTCTTGTTAGGCTTGACTTAAAACATTCAGATATGCGGTAGGGATTCGAAAACTTTGCCAATGATTTTAGCTTTAACGTAATAACTGAATTTTAAAAGTTTGCGACTTAACGTCCTTTGTCCCATTATATATATTTAAGAATTTAATTTTTGGTTCGCATTACCTGTTTCATTGAAAAACATTTTATAAAGGGCTTAAGTATATGCTTTTTTCATATAGAATATCTATTTTTGAGTTTTAAATTCAGCTTTTACATTTTGTACTGGACCGATAATACAGGACAGTTGACCTAAAGAATCGTGTTCGTTTGGCCATGCTCATAATTTTATAAACTAAGTAAAATAATTTTGATTACTATTTCAAAATTGCAATTTTATAACTTTGATGCTTATTATATTTTAAACTCCAAAACCAATCCATTGTTTTATTGTGTTGCTTATAACTTGTAAAATATTCATTAGAACTCCAGTTCCTCGTAGTCCAGTCGGTAGAATTTTCAAAGCCTTTGGCCAAAATCATAAGCAAGTGCATTATCTTTTAAAATAAATAAAATTTAAAACTTACTTAAAAATAATTTAAAAATATTCCAATCACAATAATCAATCAAAGACTGTAAAATAGAAAATTTCGTTATTCTAAAATAAAATAACGTTATTCAAAATGACATTAAATTAAATTTTACTGAATAAGAAAGTAAAGGCCATTAATGATAATAACGGAAGGATGGTTTGTGTAAAGTTGCGCTAACCTTTAGTTGTCAAATGTCATCTCATCTAGGTTTTTAGATTTTGATTGCAAGAAAACCTTAGAAAATCTTAAACGTTATTTTTGAACATATATGAAAAATATATTTTATTAACGTATTTTCATTGTTTGATTGTATCTAATTTCGTATGCTATCACACAGGGTTTTTGCATATGGGTGTTTGAAACCGGCAAGTTAAAGATTATCATGCAAACTTCATGGTCATTTAATATCACAATTAACCAACTTAAGACCATCCCATGTCTGTGTTAAAATTGGCCTATGGTCAATTTGATGGCTTCCAAAAGCTTGGTGAGTAGAAACCTTGCGCGGTTAATATTTTTATCTTATAGAAACGGGCAAAATGTTAGGTTTGGAGTTTAGGTGTCTCTGTCATGCAGAAAGGTAATGTCCCCTTGCGACCCACACCGATTTTATGTGAGATCAATGTTTTGTAAAATATATTTTCAGTGTAATGATTCACGAAAGTTTTAATTGTTAACCAACCAAGCTTTTAAAATCTTATTTTTATTTACCACAACCTACCACCGTCTAAAATATGCAAAAATGTATATATTGTAAGTATTGTTCAAATAAAAATTAAAATCAAGCCAAGAGTACCGAATGGTGCGATTAACGAGGTTTGACTTAAAGCCCGTACGTCCGGTAAAGAACGAAACAGGATGCCAGGGTAATGATTTTAAATATTATCTGGTTCTCAAAAATAAGTATTTATTCTTCTTCGTATTTCCTGTTTTGTTTTATTATTATTTTAGTTTTTATCTAAGCAATTAATATGAATTGTGAGAAAAATAAGTCTATATTATATAGCTATTTTTATAAACAATATTAATGAAGGTATTTTTTTCTACATACGACTTTTTTGGGTTCTTTTAAATAACTTGATTACTAGAAATTCTTGGTTTTTTTTTCAATATCGATACTGCATGACTAATTTAAGATATTTGATGCGCATCATGATTAAGACTATCATTTAAATAGTAGAATTGATATTTTAGAAGAAAGTGGAATGCTGAAGTGGCTATAGGCCGGTCCTATAAGCTTAGAACAGAGACCGCTGGAGTCTGAAAGTTCAACAGTGACCGAGTGTCTTGGAAAACGTAGTGCGGGAGGCTCTGCGGCAATGCGGGGTGAGGACATTCGAAAAGTAGCGTGGGGCGATGAGAATAGCGAAGATCGGATGCAGCGACGGCAAGGGAATCCTAAGTTAGCTGGACGATAGGTGATAATGATTAAGATTATCAGAAAAAATATTTCAACATATTTAGCTTATTAAACCACCTCCGTAGCTAGGGGTATGAGGAACAACCTTGGGTTATCGTTGTTCTCCAGTTAAACAGTTTAATGATCAGTCAATCGTCTTAAAAGTAAGATGATCTATGCGTCGGATGGGCATGTAAAAAGTTGGAACTCACCAACCCGTATGGGACCAGCGTGGTGGGATACGGTCCCAAAACTTCTCGATAAAGAAGGCGTACATTCGGGGAGGCCTATGTTCAGCAGTGGACCATAGGCTGATGATGGTGATGAAATTAAATAAGAACACTGAAAGTTCCTTATTCATACAATATAACAAAGTGTAGTTTTCTATTGTTAATTCACAGGTGGCTGAATAAGACAATTGAAAAACCTAAATTAAAAAAAATCATGCAACTGATAATTTGTAATTTGAAAAATATAAACGTACCAAAATGACCCGTAGTTTTCGTGTAAAAATTAAAGAATTTAATTCTATGTTTAACATAGAAAAGGATTTCCTTCTTTATTTTTTTTCCGTTTGACTTATATCTTGTTTATGCTCTTTATTCCATCTCAAAACCATGTTTTATTCTGTTTTAATTTAGAATTTGGAGAATCTACGTAAAGTACTGCTACTAAGAATAGATCTACTAAGATAAAAACGTAAGACAACCTGTCAGTCCGGAATATGGGACCTGCAAAAGATCTGTAACTAAATCATTAAAAAGAAAATCAAAGGCAAAAAAATCCAAAAAGTCTTTTTTTTCATTTGGCAAATGTAGACATTTAATTTATAAATCGTGTTTATGAAGTCTGGTAAAAATTAATTATAATCTATATTTTTCAACGTTATTAGTACTCAATTCAACAATATAAACGTAAATTTTTTTTTCGTAGATATTGTGTTACATATTTCATTAGGACCAATGATAAAACTATGATACAAAGTTGAGGATACTCAACTTTTTAGTATAGACTCCGGTTCGACGCAAAACCAATACCTCCAGGCAGAAGGCAATAACTTTAAATTTACTAACTATATAATATAGTAATTTAAATAAATTACTATTTAATTGATTTCAGTGAATAAGACATAAATTGCAGTAAAATATTTAGTATTATTAACAAATAATCCATTGTAAAAGTATTTGTAAAAGGTAAAAATCGGTTATACTTAAGGTAAGTAAATCAAATGGGATATCCGTTTTAATTTTTTATCAAAATCAAATTAATTAAATTTATTAATTAATATTTTTTCTTGCCTGCGCCTCCGTAACCTAGGTGGGTATTGGCGGCTTTAGGAAACCGGAGGCGGGTTCGAATCCTGGACCGAAATTTTCAGTTGTTGCCTTTGTTGGTTAGAACCGGGATCGCCCAAATTGTCAGTAATGATCCATGCGTCTATGGGCTATAAAAAGTCTGTCCTCTCACCAACCCGATTGGACCATGGTGGTTGGGTGGATACGTCCGAACCCCAATGGATAGGGTGTATAGAGGAGGCCTGGTCTAGCAGTGGACTATCACAGGCTGTTGATTAAATTTATTTTTTTTCTTTGCGCCAATGGTTGATGAAATGCTACATGGATATTTCTGACTAAAGATTCTTCAATAGCTGATTTGATTGTAGAATCTTTAAAGAATTTATAGTAGGAAACCAAATTTAAGAGATTTTATGAATAATATACGAAGTTTTGTTTAGCAGCAAGCTTCAAGCAAGCTAGAGCCAAAGTGGAGCTTAACTTTCGATAATAATTTTATATCATCTGTGAACATACAATACTTGAAAATGAAGTAGTTTAATAATACTTGACCTAAGTGATAAAATATAAAAAAACTTTTTCTAAGACGACGGTTTTGTTTCGGGACAAAGATACTAGACTTATACTTTATCATGGCATCGGTTATTGAAAGTTAAATTCGTTAATAACAAAAAAGACAACTCTATACAAGAGAAATTTGACCAAAAAAAATATGACTGACTTCTGGGCAATATAAGACCGTGTCAACGTGCCCTTTGTAAGAGACTACGCTGCGGTTTCCGCCACTGCATTTCAAATCTTTTATATCTTTTAGGTTATTAATTATTCAAGATATCGTATATAACAATTTTATGCAAACTTTAATGCATTAAATTTTGTGTAAACTTACACTATATCACCTTTAATGAAATTTGAATGTTTTATTGCAATTTTTAACAATGTTTTACATTAAAATAGCTATTGTGTAGTTTTTAAAACGTAGACCATTCAATGAGGCACAATTATGTGACACATAGTTTAAGTTCACCTTACGGACTTGGCAGCGATCAATTTAATCGCTTGAGGTTTAAAAATCATAGGATTTTTACACCGACATTTTATTCTTATTTATAATATCTTGCATATTACTTATAATTCTTCATTTTCTTATTTATATATTTTTGTGATATATACCGATAATTTACAAAATAATGACAAAAATCGGGGCACTAAGGGAGGAATTACGAGGTAACGTATACATATGAAAAATAAAAGAAAAGATTTGCTCCGAATTAAATACCTCCTTCCTTTGAGAAGTCGGTCGGTCAATACACATGAATACGGTATTTTACAACTGTCTTGACGCAATGTTCGATTCCAAAGCCCTTTCATATTTTATATTTGAAAACATTTAACATGGCGTGTAATAAGACAAGGACTTTATTTTAGTAGTATTTTTATTTACGAATAACGTCCGTTTTTTACAATACTGGACTTGTTATTTTAAGTCTATATGATTTTCAAGAAACACAGTTGACACATCGTGCCCATTTCATAATAATGGAAAACGAAATTGTTGTGTGGTCCTATAGAAACGTCAAAAACACAATCTTATCAGATACATGATCAATCAATCAGGAACAATGGCGAATGTGGAGAATAAACCGCCGAAGAACAATTTTCATTATTTTTAGCCTCACTTGCATAAAGAGCTCATACACAAAAAAAAATTCTTAGCGTAAATACGATCTCTTTTCATGAAGGACTTAAAGCATTAAAATAAGGTAAACTAGTTATAAATAAAAATTATATTCAGAAAAATTACTTAGGTCTTTTAAAAACTTATACACTTTGAAATAAAATAATAAAATAGAAAAACACCTTTCATGAGAAGGCGTACGGGCAAAAGGGATGTTAGAAATACGCCTCCTATGTCAAACAGCACAGGCTGATATAATACATAATAAATTTATGTATATTAATTTATTTGTATTGAAAATATTTGACAGTTAATTTTATCAGTCTGTAAGTTGTTAGTTGTGATATTTTTAAAGAATCTTTATTTTTAATTATTTTTTAACACAATATTATGTTTTAACGCATCATTGCTACATATTTGATAAACTGCAAAGATAAAGCTATCAATATCATTCGACAATAGTAATTGCGTTTATAAACAATGGAATTGTATCGTAAAAGTAAATAAATGCGCATATATCGTCAGCAGCAGCAACTGTGAAGATTAAAATCAAACTAATATTTAATCCCCTGTTTCGTTCAGAATTGTACACCCTATCGTAGTACTGCTCCAATCTTAAAAGTTTTAGCCTTTTTAGAAATTAAAATTATTTAAGGCATCATTTTTTGACCATACAGGGCGTATTACTAAATATATGGTTAAAGTTTTCAATTTTCGTAAATATATTTTTAAAATAAGTTTTTTTACGAAAAAAGTAAAAATTAGGAGGGAGGCACTTTTTAGAAATTTGCTTAATCCGACTTTTTACTATTTTTATAAAAAGCTATTTAACTCATTGTATCATATCAAATAAAATAAATTATTAAATAAAACTTTGTTAATAGTTTAAAGGTAGTAATAGTTTAGTTTGTTAATACTTTTATTTAAAGGTAGAAATATAAGGTGGTAATATTGTAAAGGCTTTGGTACGTAGAACTAATATAATTTAAAATATCTTTTTAAATTTGGTGGTCTACGGGTAAAGCTACGCAAAAGAATGCAGGAATAATAAATTAATAGACTATTTTAATAAAAACCGCCACTTCCATTCGGCTTGAGTTAAAGTAAAAGCCATTAATATTAATAACGGAAATGTACGCTTGCGATGAAGTCTGCGCTTAACCTCTTTTACGGCTAAGTACCTTCTTACCTGGTTTCCGTTTTGGATTACATTTCTTTTATTGCGATGTTTATATTTTAATACAGCATAAAAAGTTCTTTGATCAGGATTTGCAGTCAAATCCTATTTAGTGTTTAGACTGGTATGGAGCAGTATCATCGTCTGGGAAATAGATGGCAATGAAGCTATTTAGCTCTAGCGAAGACTAGACTACTTAAGATTTCCAATTTTCCACATCCTTTCACTTTTTCAAATCTTTCTAACTGTCTTGAATTCATTAGTTTATATAACATTCATCTATGTCTTAAACATTCGTGCCTAAGTATTAATTGAATATTGCAATTAAATTAAGTGTATTAAAGTTTATTTTGCATTATTAAAGGCATAAAAATAACTGTGTAAAAATAAAATACATTACATTAGGTCATAATGTAAAACCGACAATACCAGACGCAGTCGTTCAGAAAAACATCTATCATTGCTATTTTCTAACGTCTTACTAGATGAGGACATATAAGGTTTTGGACAGGCTGGTTCACATCATCCAAGCTCACTAGTCAAATCGCTCTTTCCGATATCGAGTCGAGGGCACCCTGTCCACGAGCCGTCCGCTCCAGCGGGCGTCCCTCAAGGATCGGTCACCTATCACCTTTATTATTCGCGCTCTACACGAGCGACATTCCAAAGCCCGAGATGTCAATTGGCAATTTTCGCCGATGATACCGCTTTCATTGTCTCGTCGCTTAGACCGGACTATATCTATAAAAAGCTCCAGAACGCGATCAATCGATTAGTAGCGAATGGTTTCGTAAATGGAGAATCATCGTAATCCTGGAAAAGTGGTGCAACACTTTCATCGGTCTAGATTACGTCCGTTATTACACGATACCCCTGGTCCTCAACCCAGGCGTCAGGATAAGCGCCACGCGGCCGCGACACCAGACTCTAGGGCAACTGAAAACTTTACGGCCAACTGATCCCATGGAAAGGAAGGCCAAATACCTAGGCGTGACCTTCGACTGCAACATGTCGTTTAAAAGTCATATTCAGGACGTTAGAGAAAGTCTTTGTTCGTTTCGGACCAGACTCTATCACCCAACGAATTCCTGAACAGTAAAATGTCGCTAAAATATAAACGTTTATTGTACAAGGTGTGCATACGACCAATCATGGCTTAGTGCATGCCAAACTTTCGCTCACGCATCCTCCACACTCCCTAAAGCAACTACAAGTAGTTCAATACACATTCCGCCGCGCCACTGGGGCGCAGTGGTATCAACGAGATGTAGACTTACACAGCGACTGCAAATAGTTGACACCCGCGAGCACTTTAAAAGTTAACTCTGCAAACACATAGATAAAGTAGTCAACCACAGCAACCTCTGCTGGTAAAAGCAGCAACGTATACGGCGATCCAAACGCGTCTAGCCAAAGCGTAGACCGCGAAACGTTCTTCTCAACCCGGACGAGGAAGGTCGCCGAGACCTGGACCCAACGGGGTCCTGACATCAGACCCCAACACCACCGAGTAGGGATAGCACACACTCACCTGTAGTTCGCCCTCGCTTACGAGCACAGCTGACACACACACACCGTACTAGATACACCGCGTTCCAGGGCGGTTCTCACCGCCCCCAGCAATCGATTAATACAGTCGCCAGACCGTCGCGGTCCCGGTCCGTAAACCGATCGTCGACGATCCTTGAGGAGACATAAACCATCGCCTAACTCACGTACTTTCTGTACTGTGGCTCCATTTTTAGCAAAAATGGGCCACCTAGTTCGTGGAACGGGAGCTTCTCAGAACTCTCTGTTAGATGAAGCTTATAATGACATGAGTCTGGAAGGATAACTTCAAGGATAAAAAAATAAAAAGGATTTTGGTGTGTGTTTCTTCTATTGCCATTAAGTTATTGCAACGTATGAAATAATTATATATTTTGTTATGATCTCACTTCGTTTTAAAACGCTTAACAATAACATGTTGAAATCCTTATATTATTGATAAGCATTTTAATGTAAGAGACAACGTAATAAAAGAAATATTATTCTTCACACAGAGTCATTTCAATAGGAAGGTAGTGACAAGTGAGTATGGGTCGTTTCGACCCTTATGTGACGATTCATATAAGCGTTTTCTGTAAAATTTAAATATATAACTTATATTTACTATTGTTTGCAGAATATCTCTTATATGACTAAGTGCCGCAAATACTGAAGAAATATTATATAAAGATGAAATTGAAGAATGTTCGGAAATCGAAGACTACTTAAAAAAAACGCCCATGATTCCAATTCTGGTCAAAGTTCGGAAGAGGAATTTACTGAGTTTGTGTCTCCAAATTTAGTGGCAACGTCAGATAATTAATTTCAAAAATATATGCGTGATAATCTGAATCATCTGTTGAATCTCAAATTTTATTCGTAAATATTTTTTTTTGATAATATACATATAACATTATTGTAAATAAAAATTGTTATATTTTCAAAATTAAATTTTTAAGAATTGTTTAACAAACGGAAAAAAAAAGATTGTGACACCAAAGATAATAAAATGTAATAATTTCAAATAAAAAAAATTATGAATACAAAAGTTTGTGAGGACGTTAGTTTTTGTTTCACGCAAAAACTACTAGATAGATAAACCTTCCTACTTTTACTTTACCTTATATGTAAGTTTCCCTTATTAACGCAAATCATATTCGTTAAACTAGTATGGACCGGAAATGCAAATATCAAGATCAAGGAAACAGAACTGTTCAAAATGAAATTGTTATTGTAATTCTTTAAATTGTGAAATTTAAATTTATATCATGCCCTACATGGACCATCTGGGGCATGATATATAAAGGTCATTGTACTTTAAAAACGGTTTTACAATAAATTACTTTGAGATTAAGTTTAGAATGGTATTCAATAGCCACTTTGATGTTTTGCATTACCTTCTGAAGCCGTATTTCAATAGGAACTCAAAGGTTAAATATCAAAGGTAAATCATGGCAAGATGTAGCAATTTCAATACCAGCAAGTATACTTACTTTAAACATTCGCCTTACTGAAGTATCCGTAAGTGAAGTCATTCAATGCCAAAAAGTAGACGACATATCTTGCTACTCATTGTAACTTAATACGCTTTAATTTCAATTCTTTGAATGCATAGAAAATAGTTCATACCGATTAAAACGATCATTTAAAAATCACATTACTCGAAAAATTTTATCAATGATGTGTGTAATGCAACTACTACAATTTTACACAAAATTTATTAAATCTATTTTAACACAATATGATCCTATTTATTTCTAACCCTGCATACATAAATACATTATATCTTATTGTTTTAAATGGGTCTTAGAAGAGGGCGCTTAAATTACTGTAGTCAGCAGCTCCGATTTGTACGCTTAGGGCGTAAGGTATTAGTAGTAGGATTAGTAGCGTTTTGTCCCTAAAGAATATCTAGTGACTCATCATTTAGGAAGGTGGTGACCACAATAGGTTTTTATTTCATGTAAGTGTTATATAACCTTACTTGTCCATAATGGACTACCCCAACTTAAAGGTACAATGGAGATTGATTAAGTTTTATGCTACAAATAGTACAGACAAGTTTAATTAAAAAAAAATTAGCTGGTTTGCACTTGCAAAATAATTGTGTTCTCTCTACCTTATTTGTACACATATGGCAAATAACAATTGAGGAAGAATATAAACTCACGACTAACATTTTGTAAACGAAAGATTAATATTACAAGGTCCCCAGAGCCATTCTAAAATAAAACATACCATTCGTAATAAAAAATGGCATTGCGAAATTAACAATGGGTCCAACTACTTAGTATTACTTCATAATGGCCTCGCCAACCTGCATTTAAGACCAACTTATTGTGTTCTGTAATTAAGTCTTAATTGGCGAAATCATTAACTGATCCATTATGAGGTATGTTGGTTTTAAACAATGGCCTCAACTTCTATACATACAAAAGAAAAGTTTTAAAAGAATGCTGTATTTTATGGATTATTTTAGTTACACTGAATGGCATATCAATATCTAACCACGCTGGTCCAATGTGGGTTGATGGTGGACTGACTTATTACATACCTATCCGACCCATGGATTATCTTACTTTTCAGACAATTGGGTGATAAGCCCAAATTGCCATATCTGACTAGGAAACAACAATGAAAAGTCTCCACGACTCGATCCCACGACTTCCAGTATCCAAAGCACACTCCCATACCACTAGGCTACGGAGGCAGTTATGACATACACTTTTTTTTTTTTTCAAATTAAATTACAAAACTACTAATTCTACTAATTCTTCATCTAAATACTATATGGGCCTACTGCTTTTTTCTCTGTATATATTAGATCTATAGATAGAGTTTTCAATTTATTCAATATGCCGACGACACCAACATTTTGCGGGTGATCAGATGAACTGAAGATTGTGTTCAATTACAGTCCGTCGTTCTGCTAATCAACTTTTTCTTAACGCCGACAAATACACCCCTGTCCATTAAAGGGGGTTTTTGGACCGTATACCACCACTTATTGGACCAATGTATGCACGTGAAATTTTAACAAAAAACTATGACCGTCTTTAAACACCCTATAAATATTTTACGCATAAGCATATAAGCAGGTAACATTTTTCTCTCTGTACGAAATTGCTTCGCAATTTCTGCCAACGCATTTTAAAAGTCTGATATCTTTTACAATATCCATTTTATCAAAATGTCATCTATGACACGTTTTATTGCAATTACTTCAATGTGAACTTAAACTGTATTATCTTAAATGAGCTTTGAGTATGCCTTATTACTAGTTTAAAATATTTGCATTAGAATGCTTTTTGTATATATATGCTCTCGCAGACTTTAATGTCGGCCAATTCAAGTAGTAAAATTACGTAGAAACATGGAAGTAATAAATACTACGTACAACATGAATGAGCTGTTTTCGCATTAATGAAACAGAACGAGAGGTAGTAACTTTACCTTTTCCTTCACTGGCGACTATATATAGAAATATGATTTAAGAACAAATATTACAAAAAAATATTTGTGATCTGACGTCAGGAGATCATTGCTTTCGATCGATTTTTTTTCGAAGATGTAAAAGATTAATTTAGCCCAATGCGGCCCTACACATTTCTTGTTTTGCTTGCTTTTCACACTCGCATGGTATACATATACAGGTTAAGTAAGTACCTACCTATATGACTAGTCTTTGCGGGACACGACACGCAGCTGGACTGAGATAAAACTACGATAGAATCATTAGCATTTAAATTAATAAAAGCAAACAAAAATTCCCTTTTATTAATCTTAATGCTGATGATAAACAAGCAACGAAATCTTAAGCTTTAAAATATTTGCTACATACTAACTAACTCATAGGCATAATATTTGACCATATGTCCCTGACATAAAAATGTATAGGTGTTAGGGATATTTGTTCTCGAACTACAACTATCCAAGTCATGAATGGGTATCGTAATTCTTCACCGACAAATTATATTTCAAACTATTCTCTTTCTACATGTCTCTCGGTTTCAAACAAAAATAATTTAAAATTCTTCTCACTTAAATTCTCTAAAAATATTACGAAATCCAAAAACTCTCCGCCATTAACGTTTGAGTCGGTGATTTCATGTGTGGCTGTCAGATTAGGTGTCCGTTTTTCATACCAATAAACTTTTTTGCATTCATAAGGCTTAACATGTAGCAACAAATGATATAAAAGTAGCATGTCAGTAATAAATTACGATTTATATTTAAAGACATTTTAAAATAAGTGCATTTTCGTCATTGAAATACCTCAATCACCTATTTTTTTACAAACAAGGATGGGATTGACGTCAAACTAACTCTTGCAACTCTAAGACACTGTTAGAACGGGACACAGCCAGTAAGTGCCTTGTTTTATTTTTATTTTGCGCGAAATAAAATGTATTTATAAGTCGTCGTCTTAGACTTAGCATAAGGTTTTATTTTCTTTATTTTAACTGTAAGATGCATTATTAGAGCTTATAACTTCCGTGTGAAGATTTTAAGACTGTCTCATAAGGTTGAGCGTTTGCAATTTAGTCACAACAGATTGTGATTATTGACGCCGTAAATTACTTAGATGTCGGTTAATCTGCATATGACAAAATTATTTAAAAAAAATGGAACCAGATGACAGCTAAAACCTATGATTTAAAAAATAATAAATAAAATTGGAACACTAGAGATAACAGAACCGAGCAATGTTGTGTTTTAGTGTACTAAAATTTTAGTGTTTTCTTTTATATGTGACCTCACATATAAAAGAAAACACTAAAATTGCTCGAATCTTCCTACTTGTACTATGCATCTCTTATCTATTAGTCTCTTTTTTTAAAGGAGATTGGTATTATACACGTAGCTATGTCTTAACTTTTAAGATAATGTAAAAGTTTTGACAAGCAAAAGCTCACTATTAAATTTAAGATATAACTAAGTGGCATTATCTATACATGGCCTATACATCATTGTATCACGATATATAGGCCGAGATATGTCACACAGTCTGAATAAATCTTACCGACGTGTTAGCCTCGCGATGAACTTAGACAAGACGGTAGTCATGTTCAAAGAACATGTTCTTCTGAGTGTGTTCGATAACGCTTCACGTTATCACTACATAGTACAAAACAAAGTCGCTTTCTCTGTCCCTATATCCCTATGTATGCTTAAATCTTTCAAACTACGCAATGGATTTCGATGCGGTTTTTAATAGATACAGTGATTCAAGAGGAAGGTTTATATGTATAACACATGCTTAATATTGTAGGTATATTTTCGATCAGCATAGCTCGCGTGCGAAGCGGGGGCGGGTCACTAGTTCAAAATAATATTCATTACAGCTCCAAATAGTATCGATTGTAACGTGTGTTTCTAGGTCTGTATTTATTAAAAATCACCGTTAAAAAACCCAAGGAACTTAATGTAGGTGGCGATTACATTTCCTTAACGTTTGAAGTTTCTTAATTAAAAAAAATTAATGTAACTTTATTCCTACCAGCTCCTAGTTTGATGAAAATATATTTTTTCAAATACATTATATAATGCGTGCATTGGAGCTATTCACACAATGTCACGTGTGTTGGTTGAAAGAAAGATTTTTCTATTTTAATTAGGTCAGTTCCTTAACTTTACTCGCGTGCATTCTGACATTTTTAAAAACTGTCTTAATCTTGATGCATATACGAATTTAAAAAGGAAATTAGAAACTTTCATTATAAAGAATTTTTATTTGTATTCAAAACACGAGTAATTTAGTTTGTTTAATTTTTATATTTTATTTCGTGCAATTTAGTTATATATTTTCCGATACAAACATTTTTGTAGATTTAAATAACAAACTTTAGGTATTAAATTATCAAAACAGTAATTTATTAAATTGTATTAAAAATTAAAATAAACATCTAATCGTTTATACTTTCCCTTACAAATCCGTGACTAAATAGTTAGGTAAATTTAACTCATATTATTCGTAGTCAATACTACATACGTAGTTATTAGTTATTTAAACATTAACGTATTATCCGATAATAAGATGCACAGTATAATGCTAAATTGAAAAACGTTTATTCAGTAACTTCAATAATAAATATAATTATTAATTCGATAATATAACTGTGGAGTACTGTTATCAAGGAACTGCTTGAAATCTTCAAAAAATGTTAGTCGGGCTTTGCTGATGAGTTATGGCATATGTCTCTGCAATTAGGTTCTCCGTTGTTTCATTCACAGAAAAATAAACATGATGCGTTCGTAGATACGCTCTCGAACAAAAAAAAATCAATAAAGCATGTTTCATGTTTCGAAGAGTCATCTTAAAACAACATCAGTTGTTGAAACTTATGAATTTTTGCTCATACTTGTAAGGAAAAGAGACTTTGAATGAATGTCATAAATAAGTTATTGAAGTCTATGATAAAAAACTGAGCGGTGCTAGTGATATAAAATTAGAGCAAAGTAGCTAAAGTGTAAGAATAGGTGCCGGTGGTAACAATGAGCGTTCTACTTAAAGCACATTAAAAGCGTCAATAAGATAACACTAAAGTAGGACATAGTTTACAGAACATATTGGTATAAGAAGATAAAGTAAGAAAGTATGAGGTTTCATTGAAATTATGATTAGGTTTATACTAAAGCTGCAAGTTTTCTAATACAATAATTAAGTTAACAGCATGTCTTACAATGCACATCGTTTTTTGTATTATAATTTTATAGATAAGAAATAAAATATATGAATGTAATTATCTAACTGTTATCATTTTAAAATCATAAACCTAAGTCGCAAATCAAGTAAAAATCTTTTCATGGCTTTATTTATGTAATTACAAAACTGTTCACAAAGTTGTAAACAACAAACATTAATTAAAATCAGAACCACAGTTTTGCGGCTATCGGTTTAACGCTCCGATCCGATGACTTTAAAATAGCCCTTTAACTTTAGTTTCTATCGCAGTACATTTACCTTAAAAATTAATCTGTAATAAACATTAAAATGTATTTTGTTCAATAACAAACATGTCCATGGAGGAACTGACAAAGCAGAGAACTGCCACTGAAGCGGAAGCTTATGGACCTGTGCATTTTACACATCTTCATCTACGGAATGGAAACTAGGTTTATGTAACAATCACAAAAGTCAAAACTCATGGTTTGTCAGTGAGCGATAGAGCACAGAATATCTGGAGTCAGGCTTATTGCCGCGCTCTCGCAACCAAATCAGAGGCATAGCAAAAAAGCGGTAATAATGAAGTAGGGCTAGGCGAGACATGTGGTATACATGCCAGAAGAGTGCTGGGCACAGAGAAGCCCACTCTGGCTCCCCATTGATGCGATGAAGTGACGTGGCCAAGAGATGAAAATTGAACTCCATCGCTGCAACAAAAGTTGGCAGCGATTGGTACAAAACAGGCAAGAATAGAATGCGTGGATGGTTTTTATTCAGCTGTGGAGACACTAAAGTCTAGAATAGAATAGAAAAAGGACAAACTTAATTTTATGATTCACTTTATGTACATGAAGTATACTATACAACCTTAACCATTAAAGATTTAATTCCCAAATAATAATGAGGCAAAACAAACAAAATTTTACGTCGTAAATTATTATTATTTATTAGTAAACACGAAATTTTTGATGTGAGTTATCATATAATTTTGCTGAGTCAATGCATATATTGTGGAAATACCTTTTAGTTAAAATAGAAACAAATTTAAATTAAAATACGTAGGTACAATACTTTTTAGCTACTTTGCAGTTAGCATTTACAGTTTACACAACTGGTTTGATTTTGTTGCGCCTTTGACTGATCGAAGATAACAAAACTTTCGAATTTAACTTTAAGCGGCACAAACTTTCTCTTTGACTTGATATTATTCTATGAATGTGCGTTGTTATTAACGACACATTAAAAGCTAAACGTTAATTTGACAGTTACAGCCCTTCCAGCTGACAAACCTAACAACAATGTGACAAATCCTCTCCACACATGGAAACAAACTAGTTTACCCTGTAACTTTATGAATTACTTGTCTTAGCTAGACACTTCTTTTTTTTAATTGAGTAAATATCATTGAGTAATATTCCAGTAATAGACTGGAGCGCAGTAAAAGTACTACGAAGGAAGGATAATAAAACCCTTATTCTTGTCATATGATCTAATGTATTTATGAAATGAGTGAAAAAATAAATGAACTTTATTTTAAATGAATAATACGATAGCTCCCAAATACAAGTTCGTGATGAAACCCTCAGGCACAGGAGTCACAGTAAGTAATAGTTATACTTCAAAACGATTCCGATTATTGCGGCCGATCCGGATCTATGATTAGCCAACTGCGCAGGAGACAATATAGCGCACAGGCGTACTCTATATTCCTTCACTCTTTTAATCCGATGGGACGGATAACCGTAACGATTGGAGTGACATCACACGCAAGCCCGGCCCATCCGACACATTGATCAACTTACTTTACAGACAATCGGGTGAACCCTGCATTGGCCTGACTAATAGAAAACAATAATGAAAGTTTCCGGGTCCCCGCATGATCAACGATTAAAGCGCAAGCTTCTGAATACATTTAAAAGGGTACAGATATAATAATGTATTAATTTTTTTGGTATTATAATGTATTAGCCTTTTTTTACTATGCTTAAAGTAGTTACGGCGTTATTCTGAAAATTTGTTAAAAATTAGCTAATTTACAAAATAATAGCGCTTAATCTTCAATTAAAAATCAGCTAAGGGTTTACATCTGGTGAAAATAATTGTGTTTTAAGTAAGTTGTACAAATTTTGCTTGCCGCTTTGTATATACGATCTTTCTATGCAAAAGCCAATCATATATTTTAATAGAGAAGTCATAAATTGTCAATTATTTGCAATTTTACACCACAAACAACGACTTATGTTTTAGCTTGGGACTATCTTGCTTAGGTTAGATCGTTTTATATCCATATTTTAATAAGCTTTAAACTGAATGGAGGAAACGGTTTTGTCATTAAATACAATACAAAAAAGCCACCGTATTTGAAGATGGAAGAGATGTAGCAGCTATCAATAAGCTAAACGTAACAGAAAAATCACATTCTATGAGGAGAATAATAAATTTGTCGTGCCTGCGCCTCTTTATTGGTGTGTGTTTTGTTATGTGATATTCTGGCCATCTCATTATTAATTAAAAAAGAGAGAAAATGTCTAATTAAAACATCCTTTCAAATGGGTCATCATCATCATCATCAGCCTTTGATAGTCCACTGCTGGACATAGGCCTCCCTAATACACCCTATCCATTAGGGGGTTTTTGGACCGTATCCCACCACGCTGGTCCAATGCGAGTTGGTGGTGGACCTATTTTTACCTCGCCCATCCGACGCATGGATCATCTTACTTTTCAGACAAATGGGTGATCGCCCAATTTGCCCTAACCAACTAGGAAACAACAATGAAAATTTGTTGGGTTCCCGCAGGATTCGAACCCACGACCTCCGGATTCTAAAGCACACGCCTATACCACTAGGCTATGGAGGCAGTCAAAATGGGTAGGAAAGTTATTTTGTCAAGTCACTTGAAGAAATATAAAGGGAATGAGTTATGACTATATTTTTAATTTTTAATAAACGAAGAATCACTAAAACTAAACGACTTATCCTACTAATAACATTTTAGTTGTAATTTATATTATATATTTAAACTCGAAGTATTAAATATATACTTTAAACGTTCTACAATATAATTCTTAAAAACTAATAATTTCAAAATATGAACTCTGACAACAGAGATCTCTCAGCTCTCTCTAACAGAAACATTATTTAATAGTTTCGAGAGAGAGCCACTCATTAATGATAAGGTTATTGAACTTGATCATGGGAGAGTAATTGAATATTGTTGTCTATGCCCATGATACTAATACTTTGCTAACTATTTAATGATGCTAAGTACAATTATAGTACTAGCATAAGTTGCTTTGTCTAATATGCTATTTGTAGGGTAAAACGTGTGGTACAAGTGATTAATTGTAGATCAATCCTGTAAAATGCAGTTTTGTACAATGTTATCTACTTCTTAAGGTTTATAGACTACGTTTATGTTATAATTTTGAACAATACCATTTTGTTTATTGTTTATTATATTAATAAAAAATGGGACTACGTGACTCCCAGTGCCGATCAAATAAATAAAAAATACTAAAGCCGGAGTACTATTAAAAACTAAACATTCAGCAAATACTTAGGCTTAAGTACTTCCTTTTGGGTCAAACAGTAAAAAAGTCGGTTAAATTTGAAATCACAAACTTAACTTTATCTTATAGCTTTTTTAAGTAAAATCTGCATGGTACTTAACAGTGGATTAAATTAATTAAGATATCTTCAGGCGTACATAGACCATATTGTGAAGTAATTAATGTTATGCGATTGGTTAATTTACTGTTAGTGTACTTAGATGAGCAATTTCTATTGAAGTTTACATAGCTATATGTAAACTTCAATAGAAATAGACTGACTATTAAGTTATACAGAAATTGCACTGTTCATCACATTCAAGTAAACGATAACGTTTGACAAGAAAGAGATAATTTATTATATTGTGTATTATAGTGTGTCGTTAATTTATAGGAAAGTATTATAGTATAAATTTTTACAGACCCCATAAATTGAGACGTCTAATTATTATTTTTATTGGAGAAATTATTGTCATACAATAAAGAACACAACACATTACATATACTGATATCTTAGCTGTTGTTCAAGTTGATCGAACCTATCTTCTCCAGTGCCATTTCCAACGATAATTAAAGTACATTAATAGATTCAATAAATTAGTTAATAGTAAAATATGGATGCCAATATATTTGACGACCCACTTTTTTTTTTTTTGATGGATCTCGTGCTCTGTGGAATAAACCTATTAGAACATAACCGGGTTTGGGGGGGCCCGTTGTCACAGGCGCGTCTCCCCATAACTGACTTAACTTCACCAAGGGCCCCCAGAAGGGGAGCCTAGGCTTGGGCCGTCACTTTTCTGGTACCCGTTAGCATGCTGAATCGAGGGCTGCCCAGGTGGGCCGACGCCTCGGCTCGATTCAGACGCTTTGAATGATCATTTAATAGCTAGAAGAGCTCTATCTAAATTTTACTACCACTTCTAAAGCGTTGGCGCTGGAGAAGAAGGGCGCAAGAAACTCCAGCAACGCTCCTATCTAATATGGTGTTAAGCTACAGTGTCATATAGCAAAAGGCTGTAAATTGACCTCACCGGTGGGGCCTGATGTCATGAGTGTGTGTGTGATGTCCTACACCCTAAGTGTAGGGTGTGTCTGGCTATGCTAGGGTGTCGCTACCTAAGCCTTTGGGCAGTAATTAAATTCTGTATTTAACAAGAAGGGAAAACCAGCATTCGGTCACCGGCGGCGGCAGCGAAATCCTCTGCTGCTTGATTAAATTGTCTAAATTAAACATATCTAGCGATTTTAGAAATGACGCGCAATTGTTGCCAGTGCTGCATTGCTATGGTAGCATGCTGGCTCTTAAGGCGCTCCGGCGCTGGCTGTTGCCAAGCAGGCGGAACGCCAAGCTTGGAAGGACGGAGGGTGGGAATGCGGTGGTATTGATGGGATGGGTGGTCGCCTGGAAGAGGCTTCCTGGGATCGCAGGAACTCTGCGTTTTGGCGCCTTAGGGCAGCCGAGGTAGCGTTGGCCGTGGAGTGCGGCAGCTTACGCACGCAGGAGGTTCGAATGTGGCGAGGACTTCTTTGTCCTTAGGTCTGGGACAGGATGCGGTACCGTGGTCCCGAGGCATTTAACGCAACGGGGCGTGGAAGCAGTTCCGCGCAGCATGACCGAATACTAGGCTGTTGTGACACTGCCCTGGCAAACCGTTAGAGTGTGGCCGCTCAAACGAGAGACGACCGATTCCACACAGCTGCTCGACATCATAAATGCGCTTACCTTCCTTTGAGCGCTCAAGCGTGACTAGCACCATACCATAAGGGCGTTTGGTGCGTGGGTGGTACATACGTTGTACCCCTAGGACTGGAATTTCTAATTCTTTAATTGCCGAAGTTATCTCCGAGCATGGGATCTCCTTAGGCAGCCCTTTGACCACTGTGTGATATTGGTGTTCCTTTTCCCGGAGGAAAGAGGTCACCTTCCTAAAATCATCTGAGTTCTCGAGTTGTAATTTGATCCCCTGATTGCTATCAGAGGCCTCAAATTTAAATCTGTTGGACAGGGCCGAGCGAATCTCGACCCATTTCTCCTTCTCGCGGAGGTATATCGGCGGTGGGCGTTTCCCTACCGGGAGCCGTGCCTGGGAAGGCTGGGACGGCTGGGGGGCGGGGCGAGGGGCCGAGGGGCGCCTAGGATCGGCGGGATGGATGGAAGGGGGTTTTGTCGCCTGGGAGGACGACGGCTTAGGAACCTGCTGAGGGCAGGTGGTGGGGATGTCAGGCTTTGCAGCCTTGACGGGAAGGACGGGTGCGGGAGACGAGGTGCGCACCTTGCGCTTCCTCTTCGATTTGACGGTTTTGAAGCCGTCGTCTGGTTGGGATCTGGAGCGTTGGATAGCCTCGACCTTTATGTCCGATTCCGAGCGGATGCTAACGTCGACATAATTGTCGTCGCTATCATCCGCTGGGAATGGTCGGGATGGTCCAGGCGTTGATGCGGGAGTTTCGCTTTCGAGAGGAAGGTTCTCTGATATTAGCTGGTGCACGGCGTCGGTGAGCTTCATGAAAGTCTGACCGAGCTTTCGCCGATCGCCTTGGTATCGATACCAAAGCGAGTCAAGAGCTCTCGGTCGACCATTGTGGCGGTTGTCGCGTCTAGCTGAGGCGAGACATTGGTTGCGTCATCCAACGCAATCTGTTAGTCCCGGCGGTTGCCGGGCGTAGTTTCCTTACCGCCGTGTGTCTGGCTGGTTTCTGAAACAAGAAACAGAATATTAAAACGTTCTGGGGCCTGATATAGTTGTGAAACAACAGTTCGGCTGAGAAACAAGATAATTAACCCTAAGAACAAGATTTTGCGCTTGCAACAAGCGGTTAAGCACAATGTGTTATGCAAACGAGTTGCAAAACACAGCTGCGTACAAGCCGACCGCTTGAGGTAGCGCAATAAATAGAACCGCGATTACGTCAGCGGTGCGACAAAAGGCTCAATGAGCGCCGGTGCTCTAATAAAACACAGATGGCGCAGCGCGGCGATTTCACAGAAGTGGACACTGTAGGATGCGAGGCGAGCTTGAGACTGCGGCGAACACGTGCGGTCGGGACCGCTGCTGGAGGCGCTCTCTGTGACGACCCGCGCGTAGTTATTTTTGAGGCTAACATTTACGTCAAATTGTGTGGGTTCGATTCCTATCACGGAAGAAACATTGTGTAATGATATGTTCATTTGTTTTTATCTCTTGTCTAATGGATGTTTGTATTTATTTAAAGAAGAAAAGCAAGACTATGTATTTATCATTCTCTTAGTTTAGGACTAGACGATGTTGTGTTATTTGTTTGGAAACATTATTATTATAACTTAATTTAATACAAAAAGTTGAGTCTAAATGAAATAAAATCAGAGTCTGCAACAATTTAGGAAAATAATTAGAAGGCTATAAATAACAAAACGAGTAAATTTCAGTTCTATTAAAATACTAGCTGACCCGACAGACGTTGTCCTGTCTTAACGACGGATACTTCGAATAGGTGTAATTAATAAAAACAAAGTCTGTTTATTATTTTAATGCTTTATTATACACAATATTTTTAGTTTTTTCTTTCCTGCTATAAATAGTTTTATTGGCTTTTCGAGATGGAAACAGATGACATATAACTGGCCATGTTAAAAGCGTGGATTTTTAAGATTGATGCCACAAACAGCGACAGCCCAACGACTGAGATTTATAAATCGAAATTGCAAATGCTAGCCTCACTGGAAATTGTGACCCTTCAAAGTCAAATGGCATGTCATTCGGAATCATAGAAAATCGTGGGATCAAAACATATTCGCCTTTGAAAATTGTGGCTTCGATGGCGTTGTTCATCAATTTTTTCACCGCAAATCGGGTGCCTATACAAAGACGTGGCTGGTTTATATTCGACAATAATGACTACTTATCCGATTTTTATTATTCTAGCGAATTTAAAAACTCACTTGGATAGTTGACGATTCGTTTGTCATTAATTCGCCTTGTTTTGAAAACTCATTTCATTGACATCAACGATTTTGCAGCTAACTTTTCGCTGAACCATACATGATCTTTGAGATTTTGGGAAATGGTTGAGAAAACCTTCTCGATGGGTTCAGGTTTAGCTTTAAGGAAAGTGACAAAAATTGTTAGGAAATATGATGTATCCAAATGATGAGTCATCAGGTATTTTGCCATTACCAATATCGATAATTTTGCAATCAAATCCACCACTTTGCCACATTCAATGATATTACAAACGTTTTCCAAGCGTCTAAGAAAAAATCGGTGAAAATACTTGAGGGTAACCTGGAACTGGTTTTCCTTGTTTCGTCGTTAAGATTTTAAACGATAAATTCCAGGTAAAATATCGGACATTTTGAATAAAGCATTGTTCCAGCAAAGTCATCATGCTGGCACATTTCAAAGAAGCTGGTCAATGTTGTGGAAGGTGGCTCTTAACTCGTTGTAATACGTTTTCATTGTAAAGTACACCTTTGACCATATTCCAGATGTCGGCTCAAGTAAACTATAATGGGATGTTTTTCATGTATTGGAAATGAGAAAAACGCCACATCTCTTCGTTGCTACTGAAATAGGACCCACGTAGTATTGAACACTTTCCATCAAACATACACAGAAAATTTAGATTTAATATTCCACAGGGACCTTAAATCATATTTTTGTAATGATTTCATTGACAATGGATTTTATCACCATCGGGAATTACGCAGAAATCACATTCCAATTTCATTCGGTTGTATCCTCTACCAACCAAATGAGGATGATGTGCATGTGACAATCCGCGCCTGTCGCCGAGTACGCGATGCTTAACAGTAAAGTCCGTGAGCGATTTTAACTTTCCTTTGTGGTAATGTTGTGGCAATCAATAGGTGATTGGCCAAGAAATAATTCTTGTCGAATTTCTGCCCACTGTGAATTGCATGTGAACGTTATAAACAAATCTGGTGTGCCAAAATGACCTACATACGACTTAGCATCTTTAGCGTATTCATGGCATATGTCGCGTGACTTTCGACGTATGTTGCTGGTAGAATAGTTGTTCTACTTGCATTCTGTGCATTTACATCATTATAGGTTGCATCCCGTATGAATATACTCTTCAGAACGCAGTTTTGCTTGGTCCAACCAGATAAATGTCGATCGCTCAGTTTCAACTTCCATGTACATATCCACAGTATATTGTGGAAGAGATGCCGTCATTTTAAGATATGATTGTCATCATTTTCTGAACCAGTCCCGAACCAAAATCAGTTTGTATAACGCCCGTGGTCTAAGCGGTAAAAAGTTAGTTTAAAGATTCTTTAAACTAATTTTTGGTTACTTTGGAACCCGTATCTGGATTTGTCATCCTAGTGAAAATTATATCCATCTTCACCTTGCCGAAATAATATGGGATATTATAGTAGCCGACCATATAATCGATTAGTTGCGAAAACGCGCTGTTGATTGCTACGCTGATGTAAAACAACATCAAGGTTTTCTAAATTTCCACCCACGACAACAATAGCGACTTCGTAAATTGTGGCGCATTTTAACGTCTCGCGTGTTGTACTGTAGGCGTCGTATCAGGTTTGCGAGTTTAGGGTGTGCTCTGCCACCGCAGAAACGTTAATGTCCACTTTGCGTACCCAATACCGATTTCATGTGAGATCAGCCGTTATGTAAAATATATTTTCAGTGTAATGATTCACGAAAATTTTAATTTAACCAACCAAGCTTTTTAAAACTGCTTAGTTTTAGCAAAGCAATTAAGCTAGGCTAATTTTCATTTACCATAACCCACCACCGTCTAAAATATTTAGCAAAATGTATATAATGTAAGCATTGTTCCAATAAAAAAAAATTAAAATCAAGCCAAGAGTACTGGACGGCGTTGCCGAGTAACGAGGCTTGACTTAAAGCCCCTGAACGTCCGGTAAAGAACGAAACAGTATGCCAGGGTAAATTTATTTTCAAATATTATCTGGTTCTCAAAAATAAGTATTTATTCTTCTTCGTATTTCCTGTTTTGTTTTCATTTATTATTTTAGCTTTACATTGTTACAATTAATATGAATTGTGATTTAAAAATAAGAATAACTATATTATATAGCATATTTTTTATGAAACAATAATAAAATGAAGTATTTTTTTTACATACGACTTTTGTGTGCTTACTTTTAAATAACTTACGATTACTAGAAATTTTCTTGGGTATTTTACAATATCGATACTACATGACGAATTTAAGATATCTGATGCGCATCATGATTAATGATTATCATTTAAATAGCTAGAATTAATATTTTTAGAAGAAAGTGGAATGAACAGACGACCGCTGGAGTCTGAAAGTTCAACAGTGACCGAGTGGCTTGGTAAACCGTAGTGCGGGAGGCTCTGCGGCAATGCGGAGTATTCCGAAATGAAGGACATTCGAAAAGTAGCCGGTGTGGGCTAGATGAGAATATCCAAAGATCGGATGCGGTGGTGTGCATAAGGGGCATCCTAAGTTAAGCTGGACGATCAGGCTGATAATGATTAAGATTATCAGAAGAAATATTTCTAACTATTACTTTAGCTATATTAAATCCACCTCCGTAGCCTAGCGGTATTGGTCCCTACTTTATAAACCAGAGTTTTAGGGTTCGAATCCCCCGGAGAAACAACCTTGGGTTATCGTTGTTTTCCGGTTAATCAGTTTAATGGTCAGTCAATCGTCTGAAAAGTAAGATGATCTATGCGTCGGATGGGCATGTAAAAAGTTGGAACTCACCAACCCGTATGGGACGAGCGTGGTGGGATTCGGTCCCAAAACTTTTCGATAAAGAAGGCGTACATTAGGGGAGGCTTATATTCAGCAGTGGACTACCATAGGCTGATGATGGTGATGAAATTAAATAAGAACACTGAAAAGTTCCATATTCATACTAAATAAAATGTACGTTTTTATTGTTAATTCTTAATCAGTTGTGGCTGAATGAGACAATCCAAAGAATTTTAAAATTAAAAGAATCATGTAACTGATAATTTGTAATTTGAAAAATAAAAAACGTACCAAAAATGACCCGTAAGTGTAGTTTCCTTCTGCGTAAATAATTAAAGAATTCGAATTCTATGTTTAACATAGAAAAGCGATTTCTTTATCGTTTATTTTTTCCTGTTTGACTTATATCTGTTTATGTCTCTTTATCCACATCTCAAACCATTGGTTTGTTTGCTTTTAATTAAGAATTTGGAGATATACTGCACGTAAAGTACTGCTACTAACATAGATCTACTAAGATAAAACGTTAAACCAACCCGTCAGTCCTGTGACCATGGGACCTGCAAAAGATCTGTAACTAAATCATTAAAAAGAAAATCAAAGGCAATAAAATCCAAAAAAGTCTTTTTTTATTGATTCGAAACAAATTCTGAGACATTTTAATTTTATAAATCGTCTTTAGTGTAAGTCTGCGTTAACAAATTTAATTATAATCTATATTTTTTCAATCGTTATTTAGTACTAGAATTTAACAATATAAACGGGTAAATTTTGTTCTGCGTGGATATTGTGTTACATATTTTACTTTAGGACTCAATGATAAAACTATGATACAAAATTGAGGATACCAACTTTTAGTATTCGACCTCCGGTTCGCATCGCAATAGCAAATACCTCCAGGCTACGAAGGCAATAACTTTAAATTTACTAACTATATAATATAAGTAATTTCAAATAAATTACTATTTAATTGATTTCAGTGAATAAAGAACATAAATTGCAGTAAAATATTAAGCATTATTAACAAATAATCCTTTGTAAAAGGTAAAAATCGTTTTTACTTAGCGTAAGTATCTCAAATGGCGATATCCGTTTTAATTTTTTATAAAAACAAAACAATTAAATGTATTAATTAATTTTTTTTCTTTGCCTGCTGCCTTCGTACCCTAGTGGTATTGGCGTGTGCTTTGGAAACCGGAGGTCGTGGGTACGAATCTTGCGGGGACTCATCAAATTTTCATTGTTGTTTCCTAGTTGGTTAGGGCAATTTGGGCCGATCACCCAATTGTCTGAAAAGTAAGATGATCCATGCATCTGATGGGCATATAAAAAGTCGGTCCACCCATCAACCCGCATTGGACCAGTGGGGTAGGATACGGTCCAAACCCCCTAATGGATAGGGGTGTATTAGGGGAGGCCTATGTCCAGCAGTGGACTATCACAGGCTGTTGATTGAATTTATATTTTTTCGTTGCGCCAATGGTTAATAAAATGCTACAACGGTATTGCTGACTAAAGATTCTTCAATAGCTGATTTGATTGTAGAATCTTTAAAGAATTTATAGCAGGAAACAAAATTTGAGAGATTTTATGAATAATATACGAATTTTTGTTTAGCAGCAAGCTTCAGGCAAGCTAGAGCCAAAGTGGAGCTTAACTTTCGATAATAACTTTATATCATCTGTGAACATACAATACTTGAAAATCAAGTAGTTTAATAATACTTGACCTAAGTGATAAAATATAAAGAAACTTTTTCTTAAGACGACGGTTTTTGTTGGTCTGGACAAAGTATAATTCTGGCTATCATGGCATCGGTTATTGAAAGTTAAATTCGTTAATAATAAAAAAAAACAACTTACAAGAGAAATTTGACCAAAAAAAATATGACCGACTTCTGGGCAATATAAGACCGTGTCAACGTGCCCTCTGTAAGAGACTACGCTGCGGTTGCCGCCGCTGCATTTTAAATCTCTTATATCTTTTAAGTTATTAATTTAGTCAAAATGTCATTTTTTTTATGGCATACGCAGGCAGACTTGAGCAGTCGGGCCACCTGATGGGAAGTGGTCACCGACGCCCATAGACAATAGCATACCAATGGTATCGCCAACGCTTTACTGTGAGACATAGGTGTTAAGTCTCGTTTACCCAGTAAATGCTGGCTACGGTGCCTTCAAACCGGAACACAGCAGTGTTTTCACACCTACTGATTGCGGCAGAAATACTGCAATTTAGCCTGCAAAAGGGCCCTACTAACGCTAAAAAATTCAACATTTTATGCAAACTTTAATGCATTAAACTTTGTGTAAACTTACACTATATCACCTTTAATGAAATTTGAATGTTTTATTGCAATTTTTAACAATGTTTGACATTAAAATAGCTAATGTGTTATTTTTAAAACGTAGACCATTCAATGAGGCACAATTATGTGAAACATAGTTTGAGTTCACCTTACGGACTTGGCAGCGATCAATTTAATCGCTTGAGGTTGTGATTTTTACGCCGAAATTTTATTTTTATCTATAATTTCTTGCATATTACTTATAATTCTTCATTTTCTTATTTATATATTTTTGTGATATTTACCGATGATTGAAAAAAATGAAAAAAATCGGGGCACTAAGAGCGAAATTACGAGGTAATATATACATATGAAAAATTAAACATTTGCTCCGAATTAAATACCTCCTTCATTAATATGGTATTTTACAACTGTCTTGACGCAATGTTTAATTCCAAAGTCCTTTCATATTTTATATTTGAAAACATTTAACATGACGTGTAATAAGACAAGGACTTTATTTTGTAGTATTTTTATTTACGTACAATAGTCCGTTTCATTACTCTCGACTTGTTATTTTAAGTCTATATGATTTCTTTATAGAAACACATTAGACACATCGGCCCCATTTCACAATAATGGAAAACGAAATTGATGTGTGGTCCTAAAGAAACGTCAAAAAGACAATCTTATCAGATACATGATCAATCAATCATGACCAATGGCGAATGTGGAGAGTAAACCGCCAAAGAACAATTTTCATTATTTTTAGCCTCACTTGCATAAAAGGTTCACGCAGAAAAAAAATTCTTAGCGTTAATACGATCTCTTTTCATGAAGGAGTTAAAGCATAAAAATAAGGTAAACTAGTTAAAAGTAAAAATTATATTCAGAAAAAATTGCTTAGGTATATGGTCTTTTAAAAACTTGTACACTTTTAAATAAAATAATAAAATAGAAAAACACCCTCATGGAGAAGGCGTTCGTAAGGGTACGCGTGCTATGTTAGAAATACGCCTCCTATGTCAAACAGCACAGGCTGATATAATACATAATAAATTTATGTATATTAATTTATTTATATTGAATGTATTTGACAGTGATTTTTATCAGTCTGTAAGTTGTTAGTTGTAATATTTTTAAAGAATTTTAAATTATTTTTTTAACACAATATTATGTTTTAACGCATCATTGCTACATATTTGATAAACTGTAATAATAAAGCTATCAATATCATTACAAAGTGATGCGTTTATAAACAATGGAATTTATCGAAATAAATAAATCGATATATCGTCAGCACAGCAACTGTGAAGATTAAATCAAAATTATATTTAACCCCTGATCTGTTCAGAATTTCCTTATTGTAGACTCCCAATTTTAATAGT
>JAGSMT010000715.1:0-39644 GCA_029286875.1 Lamproptera curius
ACCTCCACTTTTATCTGTGCATCACCCCATGGTTGACCGGCAGAAAATGCCATCGGCATTAAGGCCGCCTCTGTACAATTTGTGCATGAAGTTTAAATAAATAAATAACGCGTACCCGAGCTACCAAGCGTACAACGAATCCCGGTAACTTAAACACTGAAAATTTTATTATAATTATAAGCTAATCAAAGCGAAAAGATTAATCTCACGAAAATGCTAAAAATATGATGAATATTTTCTACTTTTTAAATATGTTCGGTATAAGTGCAACTAATTTAATACTATCCATATTATTATTTATTTATTTAATCTTTTATGCAGAAATGTACAGAGCGGACTTAATGCCAATGGCATTTTCTGCCTAGTCAACACTTGGGGTGATGCAGAATAAAAAGTGGGAGGGTGCAAATATATTAACATCGTAAATTGGAAACTTTTATTATAAATATATAACTATAAATAAATATATAACTGATACTGAAGTTGGGAACGTTGCGCAGATACGTGATCATATTTACGAAGATTAAAAACAGAATCGAATGCAGTTATTTAGAAGTCAGTCAAGTTTATTGAGGTGATCTGCACTCAGGTCAAGATAGCACACGTCACCATAGTCGATAATAGTTAAAATCAAGGCCTGTACAAGCGTAAATTTCGTTTTAATGGGCAAAAACTTATTGTAACGATACAAGCACCTCAGGATACCTGTAACTCTCGCAACACTTACTATTTGGTTATTCCAATTTAACGTTTTGTCTATCAGGAGGCCTAGATTTTTACGCTGTTACTAAATGGAATATGATCCCCGTTAAAATGTACACTGTATGGGAATTCTGAAGATCAACTTGCTCAGATTGCGTGCACTGCCAATAATTATTGCTTGGCATTTGGATGGGTTTACAGCTAAACCAGAACTTATCGCACCAAGCTTTTATTAGTGGCAAGTCACTTATTTAATTTGCTAACTGCCGTTTCAACATTATTAGTGAGATGCTTCAGATATAATTAATAAATATGGAAAACAAAAGTGGAGAAAGAATACCGCCTTGAGGAACACCAGATTTAAGGTTCAACCAGCAAGATGATAGTTCATCAACAATGACCGATTGCTGGCCCTCGAAGATAAGAAGTAAACTATTCACTACTTCCTCCGAAATCATTAAATGGGAGAGGACTGCAAAGGAGAACCTCGTGACTGACGGTATTGAAGGCATTTGTAAAGTCAATAAGCACGAGAACTGTGACCATGGTTTTATCCATGCTCAGCTTTTATATCGCCAGTCACCTTGAGCAGGGCAGAAGTGGTACTATGGCCGGGCCTAAATCCGATTGTAATGGACTAATAGTTTGTTACTGAATATGAAGCCAGATAGTTGTTTATGCACACAGAATTCTAGTACCTTAGAAGGAAGGGCAAAATAGAGATATAAACTTCATATGTACATATTAATGTTTGACGATTTTCAATGACAGGTACGCCATAAACCGTACAAAATACTTAACGTATAATCAATCAAGTAAGAAAACAAATGATGCATGATACAAATCCACTCAAATAATTATAAAAGTGAATGGAAAAGAAAACAAGATTGATGGCCTTTGGAATTTTGGTTAGGAATAATATCATATATTTAATTTTCTTAGCATTTGATTAATAGGTTACAATTGTATGATAGTATTGGATACTTTTTTATGATTGTAATTTTTTGAAATATGCGATGTTAAATACTGTACGAATTTAATTAATATCTAAATTCACTCATTACACTTAATTAAATTATTCTGAGTCAATAGATTTTTATTATCTTTTAGTACTTTATAGACCTGTTACTAAATATTCTATCAATAACATATTATTTTGAGCTGTCTCTTAAGAATGAGCTTGCGTTTGTCCTTATTTCTGTCCATGTGATTTTCTATGTAATATACGTACTGACTCACGTGATCTTAGGTTGTGACGTTTGTTACTTTTTTTTAAAGCACTTTTTACTAAGGCTGACTGCTCTGTTTTATTTCTACTTTACGCAGACAACTGACACCTCCCTAGAAAGAGCAGCTTACGTGACATGGGGAAAAAGTTATAGTTCAAAGACTAACGTTTCAAACTTGGTTCTAATGTTAATATATTTGGTATATTTTTTCTATTTTGTTGAAGAATTGTAAGCTACAATACAGTTGAAGCAAAAATTTTAAAATTGTGATACGAAAAAGCTTCTAGGGTATAAGAATGATAGATTAAACGCGAAGCGGTGTTCTTATATTCCTTCATTTAAATTAAAGGAATAGGAATCGTAGCAACTGAATGTACAAACTTGTTTCAGATTTAATTGTTTTTTTTATAAAGTCTGCTCTTGCACATACTTAGCTTAGGCAGAATTTTAATAAAATACATATACTATAACAGTGTTCTGGTTAGGAGCTCGATAAGGTGCTACGAAATTTTAAATTACTTAAAGTTTATTTATTTTTAACATGTTAGTGACGAATTCTGAGTTTCACCTATTTTTAACAATAATAAAGTACACACACGTGTAACATTGTTCTATTCATAAGATCTATATTGTTTTACTTTTTCTGATCATTTCAGTAACAATAGATATAAGTGCTATGACGATACAATATAGGAGCCACTTCACAAACAACTATAATAATTATACTCAACAAACATAATTAAAAAAATATTTATTTACAAGCACGCTGTCAGATTTTAAGTCAATTTTTAATGTATTTTTTTGCTAAAATTTTATAGATATACAAAAAGTAATGTAAAATTTTTAATGTTTGTTTTTTTTTTTTTAATATAAGCTTACCTTAATAAATATCATTAACTTTGGACCACAATTGACGAATGCAGCCGTAAACCTCGAGGTTTATTTTATAGCCAAAACTTATAAAACCAACGGCAACAATAAAGGCTGCGTGTCCCCGTGTCCCTAAAAGTTTTTTGTTGGTGTTACTGTACTTGTGTCTTGTTGGTGCGACGATAAAGTAATAGCTTGTTTGTAATGGCCTGCATTAAGTGAGCCTATTAGGTAGAACTTATTCTCATAATAGATGTGATTCGATAAGTGAACAATTATTTAATATTTCAATTTGCAAATGTTTTAGCAATTGCGTAAGAAATTTGTAGCTTAGTTTGTCTTTTTAAGAACCAACAATTAAGAAAAAGCTTCAATGTTTCTTTGTTTTAAAGGAAGAACTTATATTTGGTACTTTTTTTAAATATATAAAATTAAGTTTGTTGTCAAAATCTAAACTAAACTTTAAGATATATACTAAAACAATGTCGTACATAATTGCCTATTTCTAAAGTCATTTACAGACGAGATATCGGTGGCACTATATCTATGTGCTTATTAAAGATTATAATGTAAACTTAGTTAATAAAATAAAACGATATTTCAAACTAATTTATATTTTAAGCATAGGAATATAAGTCCTGTGTATCTATTTAAGAAAATAATCATTTTATATAAAAAAGCTGCTATACACTACTGCTACTTTTCTCGCTGTTGCTAAGGTGTCGCCTTATAATTTACTCTTTTATTACCACACACTCTGTATTTAATAATACATAACTTAAGGTAGCAATAGCTTTGTGTAAATGTAAATAAACTGTGTAACCAAATGTCAAAGAACTTCGTCATGAAAAAAATAATTCTCTTAACTTACTGAGCCCTTAATATAGACACATAATATATTGGTGGTAACAGATTACTAGTATTAATTACTTTATTTAACTAAATTTTTATTCTTGATTACATTAAAAAAACATTGTTTGTAGATCTATCATAAAGACATTTCTCTTTACATAAGTTAGAAATGTAAGTAAATTATTTTCTTGAGTAGATGATTAAACTCAGATTGAATAACTTTCCTAATATATTATTTTTATTGCCTACGCAGGCAGGCGAGCAGTCAGGGCCACCTGATGGAAAGCGGTCACCGACGCTCATGGAGCAGTGGGAATACCGGTATTACCAACGCGCTGCCTACGTGAGACCGTGAGAGGTGCTAAGTCTGGTTTACCCAGTAAATACGCTGGCTCACGGTGCCTTCAAACCGGAACACAGTAGTGTTTTCACACTACTGCTTTGCGGTAGAAATAGGCACGGCGTGGTACCTACCCAGACGGTCCCTTGTAAAAGGGGACCTACCACCGCTAATACAAAATTGAAAGAAAAATTCTAAGTGGTGGTAAATTTATTTTCCTTTTATTGAATTTTGAGTAAGGTACAGAAGAACTAGCTATTATCCTTGCTCTCACCGCGTGGATTCCAATGCTGTAAAATAGGAATGATTTTCCCAGACATTGTGATGCACATAAGATAAGGACTAGAAACAAAAGTAATTTAATTCTTTCAACAACTAGACTAGCAAAAAAATAAATGTTTAATGAGACAATGTATACGTTTTACAAACCAAATCCCAGCAAACGTTCCAAATTTAATCCATTGATAAATTTAAAAAGGGTGAAGTAACCTTTATGTGTTAAAGGTTGTTATAACATTAATAAATTTATAAATAATAACACAACCTGAGGAATTGAATACCTCCTCCAGGCTTTTTCAAATTTAATATACGTATGATAGAACTTTCTGTAGCTCATATTATGAATTATAAAGATGACAAAAAAAAGCCCGCTGAGTTTCTTTCGCGTTCTTCTCAGGTCGGAGGCTATACCAAACCGATGGTAGCCTCCTTGACAATCATTAAGCGAGCAAGAGAATAAAGATATTTAATTTAATTTGAATTTAAGTGTAAATATAACTGAAAGTGTTTTTATTGTATGTGTTTATCATTAGACAAACAGTTTTATGGCTTTGCTTGAACGATGATGTATTTTCATATGGATTTTATTTATCCGTATTTAGACCCCTAGTTCATCCTCAAAGCAGTTTAACATTACATAATTGGTAGAAAAATACCCTATGAGCTCGTTTTGTGATATCTAGATACAAACTTTCATCGTTTTAAGTTAATAGAGACAGTTGCGATTTCGATTTTCATCCTTTCAACCCTTTTCCCATTTTATTGCAATTATTAATAGCCTATTGCTAGCCCTTTCTTTGAAATTGTTTAGACAGGTAATATGGATAGACAGACAGACAGAGTTACGATTTAAAAGGTACATTAATGTCCTTAAAGTTTTAATATTTAGTACCTACATTAAAATTAAATTAATGACCGTGCCACCAAACCATAACTGTTAAACGTCAATATTACGACATATACTTTAGTTGTTGATGACAAAATATGTAAAATTAAAAAAAGTGCGTTTTTGAAGAAGAAAATGAGACCCAAAAGAAGAAGGTACGCTTCCCAAAAGAAAACATATGTTTCGGATTGAGTCGGAGCGTATCTTTTTTTTATATATGTTGCTTCGCTCCTAATGCTCCTAATTTGTTTATTATTTTTTTAATGATAGATATTAGCTTCTTATGGGTCCCATTTAATGATGTTGTAATGAGTAGTTTAATAGACATTTATGAAATAAAAAAAATATGGCACCAGAAATCATAGACTGGTGCGACAAATATAACACAACTAAAAACCTTATTTTACGCCTCCACTTCACCCCTTTTTTATTAAAACTTTATGAACAATTTGGGGTAATGCATAGGTAAAAAGTGGGTAGGTGCGGTGAGATGGAAGACTTACAATATGATCTCTCGATAAGTCTACATATCAAAAATAACTGACAGTAACAATAATGTGAACATGTGCTATGAGGCAGTTTGAACGCTAATTTAAGGCATCACTGTGTAACGCAGTTATGTAGCGAATTAATTTAAACAATCACTCATTTTATGAAAATAAATCCCTAAATCATCAAGAGATCAAAATGCAAGGACACAGCGTTGTCAACAACATAAATCGTCGTAGTATTGCAAATGGTGGCTTAGATTCAATAGATAGAACTGGCTGCTCCAGCAACAGCTCCTTTATGTATATTAAGTAAATGAAGACGTTGACTGCACCTCTTCTATTTTTTCTGGAACTGGGCTGCAGCTTCAGAACCTTCTTGCACTGAGAATGAAGTAACGCGAGGGTTTAATATTTGTAGGCGAATAATAATAACTGTCAGATGATCGCAAGTGAAATATACAACATACGTGCGAGTATACTCTAAGGATTTCTTACTAGTCAAATATTTTAAGTAAGCAAATCAAATATTTTACCGTTAATCTTAAAAAATATTTCAGTTTTATTAAAAATGTCTATAAAATATATTTTTAAAAAGCTTTCGTATAGTGGCATGGCACACACGGGCAGAATTTATATCTTCTTAATCAGAAAAAAGTGGCTGAGTGCTTTGTTAAATGACCTCACGAGAGTGCCAACTAGATATGTGTGTGATAAGTGGCAAAGAAAGGACTACACATACACACTCAGAGTAATCCTATTTGTTTTGTTGAATCATCTATGGACAAGAATCGTCCGTGATCTGTGCTTGTGTATAAATCAAGAAAAAGAGTAACTGGCTACGCTATATGATTCGAGATCGTGCCGCTTTTTTTTCAGTTTTATTTTTGCTTAATCCGCGATTTGTGTATTCAATGATATTTTGTATTTATCTTATTGTATTATATTCTGTATGTTATTTCATTTACTCTAGGTCTGTTGAAAAAAAGTTATTATACTTAAACATTGACCCATAACAATGTTTTAGAAACGGACTGGACGATTAATTACTATAATAAATGATTAATCAAACATGAAATCTGTTTTTTGTTGGAAATATTTTGCTAGATTATAAATAGTATCCAAGTTTTTAATGTAACAAGATTTAATGAAATAAATTCAAAATTATAATCTAATTATTTAAATCATCATAAAATCTCTACAACAAACTGTGTCAAGGCAAAACATGCTTAGTTATATAAAAGATATTGTCAAGATATACTGAGGTAGTATCTGACAAATGTTTGTCTTTAATATTCAATGTTTTATTAAACCTCATAAAGTAGGTAATAGTATAATACGACGCTCAAAACGTCAACTTTCAAACAAAAAAAATACGAACTAAACTAATCTTTATAAAAAACTTTCCTTTAAAAAACCTTAAATATTCAGGGCATATACATTTGTAATCAAACAGTATATCATCAACCGGAAAAGTTCTTAAGCGTATTTCTTCTTTTTATCAAAAGGTTTTCTTTATAACTATTTCCAAATTGTTCTAAAGGCAATAAATTTTAAAACTAATAAACTTAATAACCATAAAAAAGTAAATAACCTAAAAAAAATTTAAATTTTTTTTAATCAAACAAAAGTCCAAATTAGGGAAAATAAAAAATATGGTGAATTGTTTTTTTACCTTTTGATAAAACAAAATCCATAAAATCAACCAGAATTTCAATGGAATTAAAACTTAAAAACAGGTCAGAAAAAACTTGATGTTAACCGCTTTTATTGACCCAGTCATAATAAAACGCCCGACCCTTTCGATATATCAATATATTTTTTCATAAAATAATATATATGTATGTTGTAATAATTATCCATCTTTAAAAATGTTTGATTTGAGCTTAAAATTATATTGTCATAATAATATCAAAAAATATATAAAGAGAATAAAAAAATAACATCCATAACAAAGGAATACTATGCAACTTTTTTGGAAGGCGTTCCTTTGGTCTTCAATCAAGGTTCCTAAACCCAAACGGTGAATACAGATTTATAAATTTAAAAGAAAATTTAAAGTTTTATTTAATTGTGCTAACAAAATCAGTTTAGAAGATAACAAAGGCAGTACTTCCGAAAAAATGTGTCAAAACAAATTATCCGGGCTTGTAAAGCTGAATAGGAAAAAGCGAAAACGTTTCAAAGGAACGAATCTTATTTCAACACATATAATTTCATTTCTAATTTTTGGATTGTTCCGTAATATTCCTTTATAATAAATTTAAAAGACATTTTATTTTAAAACTTATCAATACATTTTAAAGGATTTCACGGTGATCATTTTAAACCCCAAAATCCACTTTGATTTATTTTTTCAATTATTCCGTTTCAATCTATTCTTCTTTGGGAAATGAGCCTACGTTTAAAGATATACCCATGAAATATTGGTTAAAGTTCTTATTATAAAAATTAAGGTGGCAGACGGCTCGAACGTCGTAATGACTTATTTCTATTAATTAATTAAAATTATTAACCCACACATTTGCACATTTTTAATATAAGTAGGATTATCATTTTATTAATTGTTTTAGCTAAACTGCACATTTTGAAATAAATTACCATCGTTTCAATTTGACACGTCAATAACGTTTTTTAATTGGCCCAGTTTTTAGAATTTTTAAAGAAAAAATTGAATTATTCAATAATGAATTACCGAAAGTTATTATTTTAGTGACTTATTCATTACTAACCGTTAAAACTTAAATCTACTTGGCATTTTGTGTAATTATTATTCAATTTTGAACTTTTACGGGAAATTTTTTATTTTGAGTTATGTTCCATGGAAATACCTATGGTCTTTTTAAAAAAAAAACCTTGTTCTTCATTTATCAAATGTGATGTTTTTCTTTAATTGATTTTTGTTGTAACGTCCAACTTTATTTTTTTTTAAAAAAGTTGGGTTATATGTTACGTTTTCCCCTTGCCTATTTCAAGGTTAAAGAAGTGTTGGACTATAACAGTTTTTAAGGACAAGCATTTGACCTTCACCTTCAAAGAGTAAACTGCCTTTCTCAGGATGAATTAGCTGCAAAATTTTAAGGGAACCTATAACGACTGCCAAAGATGGCCTTTGAACAACCTGGACCGACTTTTTTCCTTGCCCTCCGAATATGGAATCAATTTTTTCCAGACAATGATAGGGCCCTAAATTGCCATAACCGACCGAAAAATGATAAAAGTTTGTTTCGGCGATTGGAACCCATGATCTTGGCTTTGGGGACAATACCGCTAGGCCAAGGAGGTGGTTAAATTTGTTAATTACCGTTTGTTTTATGGTGAAAGTCGGTAATAAACCGGTTTTAGTTGTTTTAAAATTCAAAACCTAAAAAAAACTTCTAATGGATGGAAAATGGAGTTTAACTAATATATTTCAATAAATACAAATTTTATGCGTTTTATGAATTTTAGCATTTTTTTATTTTCAACCCGTTAATATCGGTCTGAACTTTTATCAACCTTGCAAATAAATGCACAAGAATAAAGTAAAAATGTTTTGTGGACCTTATTGTGGACCGGGAATACAAGAAATATTAAATATTTTTTGTTATCTTTCCTAAGGGATGTAGACTAATTAGTCTACTTCCACGTTATTCTATAAAAACCTTTGATTATGGTAAATTTGGCAATTGTTTTTAGTTGATTTTAAAACCTATTACGTATTAATTGGTGGGTTCCGATCAAACCAATTTGTTGTTGTGTTTCCCAATTAAAATCAGGCTTTACATATTTTGGGAATTTTTTCAAGGCTACGACGATAACGAAAACCAGAATATTTTGGTCGTCCTCAAATAAAAATTTTTTACTTTTGAATAAGGCTATCTTGGGCCTTAAGTTGAAAATTTTGGCAAACCGGGATAACCATTTTTCCATCATTGAACGGGAAAATAACATGTGCAATATTTCATTCCTTTAATTTGGATAGCTTTTTAAAAATAATAGGGAAGTTTTTGGAAGGAGAAGGCCTTCCATTAAAATAAATAGAATTTTAGAACATTACGAAAGCCCATACCCCATAGCAAATATATAAGCGTGTATAAGCATAAATGGATTTTTTGGGGGTTATGATAAACTTTTCTGAAATGGAAGGAAAAGTCAAAACTGTTTTGTTTTAAACGTTTGAACTTTATTTTAAACTTCTGTAAGAATAAACCGTAAAGGGATGTTTAGTATTTTTAATAAATCATCTCTATTATTTTTATGTTTGTGCCAACTGGGTTTTACTTATAAAACAAACCTTTTAAACGATAAAATTTCAGACCTATTTTGTGTCAATTTCTTAGTTCAAAGAAAAAGAACAGAATTGGGTTATGGGCAACCCTTTTAATGAAATTTTGAAGACCCGGTTATCGGATACAAAAAAAAAAAAAAATATATGGTTTATATGTATCCGTTATTCATACAAATGAATTTAAAAAGTGACTCTTTAAATTTTGTTTTTTTTTTAAAACCCACCAATTGTTCCTTAAAGAATGTTTTATTTAGACGAATTTAGTTTTGAATATTTAATTAAGGGTTTGGGAATCAAAAATTTAAATATAAGAAGGTTTTTACTAATACGACAATTTGAATTCCTCGAATAATTGAGACCTGTATTTTTTCTTACCGTAAATTAAATTTATACCATTTATTTTGTTGAACTATTTACACACCAAAAGTTACCTTTGTTTAGTTCGTTGTAATAGTTATAATTCAATGGTACAATGTATTAAGTTTTGGTATAATACTTTTGAACACCTATAAATTATTTTGGCTCATTTTTTCTTGTTACCTTAAAAATAATTTTTGACGCATTATTTTGTATCGACAAAGAAATGTTAATAACCGGTAAATTATTAAAGAAGCTAAATATAGTGCAAGTCGTTTTTAAGACAGAAAAAGTCCTTTCCCCTCAAACTCCATTGAACCAGCGTGGGATAAGATCCTAAAACCCTTAAATGGGAAAAGGCGGTTCTTAGGGGAGGAACCTTTTTCCACCCGGTACTATTTTGTCCAATTCCTTTGACATTTGATCTTTGTGGCGATATTTTCTGGCCCAGATATACATAATTTTCTATGTATAATATAAATATACCTTTAACATTTTAAGGATCCATGGTTTTGGGCAGACCTGTGGGTGTTGGTTTTGGTCTGATAAAGTTTTTTATATAAGTTTAAAAAAACATCCAATTAGAATATTCATTTTATTAAAACATTTCCAAAATTTAACCGCTGGTAGGTTTCTTTTAAGGGGACCTCGGTGGATACCCTCGGTATTTTTACCGCAAAGGGTAGTGTGAAACACTACTGTTTGAAGGGCACCGTCAGCGTATTTTACTGGGTAAAAGGACTTAACATCCTATGTCCACGGTAGGTAAGCGCGTTGGGAACCTGTATTGCCTGCTTGGGGCGTCGGTTTGCCCCACCTTAAGGGTTTCCCGTTTTGTCGCCTTGTTTATTGGTAAAAAAGACTTAAATTGGGAAGAAAATCTCTACTATTTTCAATTTTTATTTTATTAAAATTATTTGAAAAGGTATTTTACATTTACGACAACACAAAAAGCATTTGGTTAACCCCATCAATTATTTTCAGTTTAGTACGAAAAATCTATATGTGAATTGGTCAAGAAAACGAATACATTTATTGATAAAGAATACAGATGTCTTGCTTCCCCGATATAACCATTTTTAAAACCGGATTTGTTTTGGAAACCATATTTTTCATGCATGTACGGTCCGGCGGGATAAATATTTCTTCCCTCCCAAATCAGAATGTTGCTATTTGGGGTAAACACGGAAGTTATATATGTTTCGCACTTACGTTTTGTTATTTTAAATGCTTTTCATTTCATAACGGTTTAATTTGTTTACTTGGAAATTTTAATGTATCGAAATCGGAAGGAATTATTTTTGGAAAGGGCTCGATTTTTGAAGCCAATGATGGACTGGGTTTGAAGTCTTATTCTTACTGAAACTTAAGATATAATTGGGCTTTGGGATGGCAAATTATGTTCTTAAGGACCCAGAGAAAGAGTGACCGACGAAAGAATCTTTATTTCCATTTTCGTGGATCAAAATCTTGATGAATCTAAGGTTACTACTAGTTTATGGAAGTAAAATACGTAACATGCAACATACTTTTTTGCCCATCTTTTACGGTTTTGGAGGGTTTGGGTGAATTTAATCCACGGAGGTTTGATTTTTTTGAGCCCGTAATTTTTTTTTCTCAAATAATCTACTAAACTGCTTTAACATAAAAATTATAAAAATAAAATCGTACCAATGGGATGCCAAAATTTATCATTAAAGGAAGGTTGGAAAAAAATCAAGTAGAACGGGGTTGAGGGTAACATATAGATAAAAAAAACGCTCTAGGCCGTACTTTCTTTGAGAAGACGGTCAAATTTTATAGACATCTTATTGAGTCAACTTTCAGTCCGTTTTATTAAAAATTAAAGTCAAACTATTGGAAACTAATTTCCCATTTGAGCCTCTGCTTGAATAAGGGCGTTTTTTGGACAAGTTTAATCTGAAAAATATAACAAAAACAGAAAAAAAAATCTTGTTGCAAAGCAATTATTTAGCTTTTAAAGAATGCCTAAATAACCCTAACAATAATGAATTAAAAGCACGTTACAAAAATTTATGTCTCAATACAAAATATAAATTCGGATGAATAATATGCTCAAAAAACCAAGGAATTTTATAGTTTTAATTTACTACCTTATTAAAAAATTATAATTTGACTTTGAGGACCTCCCGGGTGTCCATAGTTGGGACACGGATCAAAGAAAACCGTAAACAGTAGTATTTATCATCTTTATATATCAGAATTTAAAACAAAAAGCTTCTAGCTTTTAAAACACAGTTAAAAACCCGACTAAAGATTTTAATGTTCCTGAAACAAATTATAAAATATAAAAAAGGTTTCACACCAATGATGCGTACTTTAATTTTGAAAAATTAACTTAACATAAAATATTAAATATGTATAATTTCGAAGGCACAACAATAGTAAAGGTAAGTAAATAAAAATAAAAATTTTCCACGAATTAACTATAACAGCTTATTTTTCATACATAAATTTCCTAAATAAAAACCAGTCAAACGACTAGTAACTTTAGTTCATTAAAGGATTGAAATGACCGATAAAAAGACAAGCGGTGGAAAAAATAAATAGGTTTTTTTTTAAGTTCAAAAGGAAAATTTTTTAAAAATTATTGGAAAAATAGAATTTTATAAAACGTAGGAAATCAAAATAAAATTGATAAAATCCGTAAATAAAAACTGATTGTGTCCAAAATGTCAAAAAAATGAAAATTGAACCGATTTTATTTATTTATTTAAACTTCTTTCAAAATAAACATGGGCCGGACTTGGTGGTTTAGGAAATAAAAAGTTGGGAGGATAAGTAGGATAAAAAAAAAAGATAGAACTTGAATATTTAGCAAAAATAAAATTTTTATAAACATGTCAAGTATAAATATATATTTATGTAACATAAACATGCAAAATTTATACTATGTACAAATAAATATATTGATGACTAAAGAATCTGATAATGGGCTACTTGACAGATTTCTTTAACTTTGGTCTTAAAATACCTTTACTTTTTGGCCATCCTTATTTCGGAGGTAGCGCATTCCATAAAAGAATAGATTGGATAAAAAAGGAGGAGTGAGTGAAGTCAAGAACGGTTAATAGGAACAAGAGAACGATTAGGTCGAGCGAAGAATTTTTGCTGAAATCACAGGTTGAAAACTTTTAGACGATAATACATTTAAGATGAGTTAAAGGGATAAAAGAGGGTTTAAGGCCGAGGGAAGCGTCGTTGGCGTATAGGGGAACCATTGGGGTTGGGGAGGGTGTTAATTAAGACGTTCACATTGAAAAACGTAGGGAACCTTATTGATTTTTGGACTTGAATAAATTTGGGCTTTTCCAAACCTTAAATTTTTGTCGATGTCAGACCTAGATTTCTTGTTTTTTGAATTGGAATGATATTGTCAATTAAATATTTTAAAAGGGTTAATCCAATTGCCTATCGTTCTTGCTTTTCCAAACGATAATAACGGCCTTTAATGGATTTACTGCCAACCAAACTTCGCACCAATGTTTTTATTACTGACAACCTTCAAAAATCAAACCCAATTTTTTGGTATCTTTTCAATCAACCCTAAACATTTAAACCGTAAGTCATCCGGCGTAAATATAAACGGCACGTTGAAGATGATGAAAAGAAGATTTATAAAACAAGAAAATTAAAGTGGGGAGGAAGAATACCGCCTTGAGGAATACCAGAAATTAAAAGATTACCGATAATGATTTTATCAACGATAAAAGACCGCTTGCGTCCAGGATTGCCAAGAAGGGATATCGTGACTGACGGTATTAAAAGCATTGGTTAAATCTTAAGGACTTAAACCGTGACCTTGGGCCTTTCCATACCCCGGTTGGTCAGTCACGGTGAAGGGCGGTGGTATTTTGTCCGGGTCCAAAAACCCGACTGAAGAAGGATTAATTAGTTTGTTACAAACACGAAGCAAGGAAAATTGTTTATGTAACAGAGCCAAGGGACCTTGAAAGGAATGGCCAAAATAGAATGGGTCTAAAAATGATTTAGAAGTGAGGATTAAAAGGACTTTGGTAGTGGGATGGATAAAGGCATCAAAAGGCCACCAATGTACCAAATTTAAGGAAAAGTTTATTTAGGCGTGAGCATGGGTGAAATAAACAACATTAAATTACTAATTTCCTACTCGGGGAATATTTCAGGAAAAGGTAACCGGTCGTTGAATAAGTCTGGCATGATGTAGTTAAGACTTTATAAGGTAATTCAGATCTAAGAATTTATTCGCCCCTCTCTTGGGTTTTGGGATGGAAAATAAAATTAGGAAGGAATATAAAGTAAACAAGGGTTTAAAGCCAACTCTTAGAAATCCAGGAGGTGAACTTAGAGTCAGAAAATTCCTTCGAGTAACTTCCGTTATAGTGTTGGGAATACTCACATTTAAATTGGAAATTTTGAGTTAATTTTGACACGATAAATTTTTTTATCTCAAAAATCACCAGAGATTTCCATTAAGAGTTAAAAGCTTCCCTTACTGGAGATCCGGATTCATTGGAGAATAATTTATCATCAAAAATTCCCACCATAATATAAATTGGGTGATAATAAATATAAAATAAAAAATTAACTCAGTGCCGTGGGTAAAGCTTATTGCATAAATTTTGTATCAACTTAAGAAATTATCATTTTATTTATTTATTTTATTTATGGATTTTTCCTTTTTTTTATATTAATTCAAATTACACCCTTTTTAATTGTCCAAAAAAGAAGACGATTTTTCTGTTTTAAAATACGAAATAAACGGTTAATTTTTTAAAAAAATATTTTTTCGTTTTACAACACATTTGGGTTTTATTATCTTTCAGTAGCTGTTGGTTGTTCAGAAATATTTAACATTGAAACTATTTTATGATAACTGAAATAAAACATAAGTTTGCGGCTTAATATCCCCTAAATACCAGAAAATATCGCGTCAATGGTGGTCCCCATATTTTTGTGGTCTTTGTGGATCAAATTTATTTTCAAATTCAATGTTTTTGATAGAAAAGTTTCAACCCCATTTATATTTTCAAAACACTTTATAAATTTTCAAGTACAGTATTTCTTTGTACATAAATACTTTACCACCATTGGGATAAAAACTTTCGGAATTTATTTTTTAATTGTAATAAAAAAAAGGGCTTAAGAGGAGAAAAAGTCGACGACCAATTTTTATAAGATAAATGTCATTTTAAACAACAATGACCTGTGATTCGAACCTTTAAAACCCTTAAAAAAAAACGTGTAATAAAAAATCGAGGTTAGATATAAGTAACAATAAGACGATTAATCAAAAATATTTGTTATTTTGCAAAATTTAAAAAAGTTATTTTAAAATTTTTTTTTTTTAATTTTACTTTTCAAAATAATAATTTGTTGGGAACAATATCCAAAAGATAATTTTAAGTTTTTTTAATGCTTAAAAAAAAGAAAAAGGATTAATTGAAGGTAAGGAAAAACATCGCAGTTAAAACAAAACCTTTAACTAAATCGGGGAATATGTCAAAACCTTTATGGATAAACATTGCTTTTAATTTTGCTCAAAAATTTATTTTAATTTTAAATTTTTATTTTTGGGTTTGGCCTTTATTATTATATTATTTTTCTTTTTAATTATTTCCATAAAATAAGGATAAATTTTTTTGTTTGTAGAAAATAAAAATATTGTGAAAAACTTATCAAAATTAATAAATTTTAAATTACTTTTTAATAATTTTATTATCAATGAAAAGTTTATAATATTGAACCGCCCACCATTTTACACAAAACGCAATCCATAGATTCTTGACAATTCCAACTGTTACAACGTTTTAAAAAAATTTTAAACAAACCCAAAATGAATAAAAATTGGAAAGTTTATTGCGATTATAAATTAAGAAAAACATTTATCTTTTAAGTTTTTTCGGGGCCCTTGATTTGTGCATTTTGATGTAAAATAGCAATCCACCCCGCCGGGAAACTGCCAAACTAAACGACAGACGACGCTTGCCACCCCCCTTGTCGTCGGAGGAGGGCGGAGGTTTTTTCGTTACGGAATTTTGGATTCGGCCATCGCCCAAGGCCCTGATAAACTATGAATCAAAAATATTTGTAAAAGCAAAATATATAAAATATAATAATAATAAAATAGGTTATAAATTTAAAATTAAAAAGTTACCACTGGTGATGAACATAAGACCTCATCACCCGCCAGCGTACATATTGTAGAAAAGACTTTAAAACAATACCCAATCAAAACTTTTAATAAAATAAATATCTAGTTTATATTGAAAAAAACTTAATTTACCAAAAAAAAAAAAAAACAATAATAAACTTTACATATGTAGAAGGGAACTAAATAAAACTGGCTACAAACGTCAACAAATTTGATTGTGACATTGCGTTGTATACAAAAACAACAATTACCACAGTAAAACTTTCAAATTGAGTCAAAAAACATCATTTGGAAATAAATAATGTTTTTGTTGATACTATACTGGTTTCAAATTATATTTTATTTGCATTCTTAAATAAAAATTGATATAAACAATTAGTTAAAAAAAAAAAAAAAGGAAAAAAAAATTTAAAAAAAGAAATTGTTTCGTTCTGGTTTTTGGGTGCTTCGTTGAGGTTTGTGGATTTTGCAATGGTTGCATTATCCTTGAGAATTTTATTGATTTTGGACCCGGTTTTATCAAAACTACCATTCTTGGTCCACACCGGATGCCAAATGGGGCGTTTTAAAAAATACAGACTCCTTACCCGGTCAGGGGGCCTTAAATGAGATGAAGTCCTTTTAACCAAGGTTTGGCCCTTCAAACTTCACCGGGTCAGACGGAAAAAAACCCACCCAGCAGTCAGGTGGAAGTTGACAAACCTTTTGGTCGATTTTTTTTTGTAATGTTATCCCAGCGCCAGCTTCCGATAAAGTATTCAGACATTTTGATCAATCTTCTTTAAACCCAAAACAATACTTTTCGGCGGCTATATCACCCATCAACCCGTTGCGCACCCCAACTGCGGCAAGCAAACCCAAAATCCAAAATTTGTCCAATAGTACGGAGCACTTCCCAAAACCCGCCAGTATCCTACGAAGTATCTGGCCGAAGATCTAACATTTGGAAATGTTTTCCCAAGCGGTTTTGTGCTCATTATTTCGGATAAAAGACATATTTTCAAAGATAAAAAGTTAAGTGCGGAAATTTTTGGGGTGGTGTCAATAAGATTTTACAAAAATTTTGGGGAAATCAATATTTAAAAAACCCTTGAAAACTTTGGTATACAATTTTAAATTTGGAAATACGAAGAGCTTAAAAGTATGAGTTGACGTTTTAAATTCCCGAAAAATTTTCGAACTTTGTTAAAGTACTTTGTTACTAAACCATGCCCAACCGTGACGCTTTTATCTTTTTAAAGTTTTCAATTAAAGAAACAAATGAATCAAAAATCCACCTGTCATTAAATCCTTTGAAGAAATTTTATTTATATATATATATTGAAATTTTGATTTTTTTTTATTCTCCATATTGCAGTTGGCGACTTACTTAAAAAATTAATTTTTGTTTTAAAAGACTCAAAATAAAAAAAACTGAGATAAAGGTTGTAAAATAAAAAGCAACAACTTTAGATTTAAAACTTAAACCAGATCAAAAGATTAAAAAAATACAAGAAAATATATTGGTCCGAAAATATTTTGTCAGTTTTGGGTTTAGGATTATATTTAATAAATAAAACTTGGACCATAATATAAAAGAGGCTTTTTAAAAAAATTCTACATACATACCTGCACCATACTATGCTATAAAATCTTAGCTATAAATAAAAAAAATTTATATAAATCCAAATGAAAACAATTTTTTAAAATATCGTCCTTGCTTTTATTAACGATATTAATTTTTGATAATTTTTTTTAACGATATTGATTCATTTTATTCAAATTTTCTTGGCAAATTATGACATAAAGTTTTATATAAGGATAAAGGAAGTTGAAAAATTATTTGACTAAAACTTACACTGTAGAACTTATTTTTCTTTGAATTATCCCCTAATTTTTTTAATGTTTAAATTAAATTTTATTTACTCTTAAAATAGTTAATGGCTTGGAACTTTATTGTAGAGTATTGATACAATTACGTAGAAAATAGTTTCTTTTTTTACCTTTAAGGTTTGGAATTAAATCGTATTAAGTTTTGGGTTCGGCCCCTAATTTTTTATTTTCAAATATCTAGTAAAAACTTTTGACCACATGATTTTATCCCCATCATTTAAAGAAAGTGATCAAAATCATAGCACAGGAACGAGAATGATAAATATATATAAAAAACATATTCTTTCCCGAACCCGAATTGAAAACGTATTCATTTTGGGGTAAAAACAAAAAAGAATTATTTAGATCGTTGAGATATAATATTTAAAAAGTAAAAGTTTATTCCATTTGTATACATCTGAATATCTTAAATTTTTCTTTTGTTAATATAAAAAAGTTGTTAGAAGTGAATAAATAGTTCTGCCCAATTGAAATTTCCCTCTAATGGGTATATTTGATGTGTCCTCAACGTTTTTAAGGGAACCAGCTGTAAATCCTGTTGGGTAGCATGGGAATTTGTTTTTAGAGTTGTTTTCAAGAATGGGTGTTTATTAAAATCTCTATTTGAAATCAAATATTCAAAACATATTTTTTTTTTAATTTTAAGGTGTTTATTTAAGTGTTAAAACGACAAAAAGCAAAATTTTACTTAAAAATTTAAAATTGCAAAAGATAGTGAAGGATTAATAATAGGACTTTTTTCTTGTAAAGAAAGGACAATTTATTACCTCAATACTATGATGTTTCAATATTGTACAATTGTACATTGATAATTATAATTTAAATTGGAAACTTTAAAATAGATTTGGAAAACAATTGGTTTTTTAAATGTTTTAATAATATTTAAGGAAATTTATAAATTTTTTTTTTTTTCAAAGGAAAATAAATACTTTTCAACTTTATTTTTTTAAATAAAAAACAACGAGGAAGGATTCCCGCCCACGTGAAGATAAACCTGGTTGTCACCCATCACGTGGAGAATTTTAAACTACTGTTTAAAGCGTCATAGTTATTCTTGGGAAAAATGCTTTAATTGTGTCCAACATCCATATAATATTATTAATGCGAAATAATTGTTTAATGGATTAATTTTCTTCAAAGTCTGAAACTTCAAAAGTACTCTGCAAATCCAAAATTGTCCATTGTTTAATGTTGTCGGTAGCACCGCCTATATTTGGCCTTGTTTGATTTTTATTATACAAAAAGTTACCTAAGTATTGAAATGAGCGTTTGAAAAAGCTGCATTTTGTGGGTTAATGGAAAGCCTGCCTTCCGTGCTTGAGAATCGTTCAATTTAGATAACACTTCAGTAACCAATTTGCTTAGTATCATCTGGGTGACTGGAGCCCCGAATTGGATGGAGCCCTATTTTAACCCCCGTTATATCGAACACATTACCAATCGGAAGCCAGCAAATAATTAATCCCGAGAAAAGTGTCTTTTCAGACAAATTGGGTATCTGGTGGAATAAGGTTTCCGGTTTGAAAGTTTTAAAAGATTTTGAAACTTGTTCCATGGGGCTATTAAATTAGTCGTCAACCCCTTTTTTTCCTTTGAGGTTTGCCACCTTCATGTAGAAAGCTTGAATTTTAGGTTTTAAATTTTTATTTTTTACCTTCTCTATCCCAACATTAGTATCAGGATCTAAGAGGTGATAAATATCGTTAAGTATTTTCGTCTCTTTGAGTTTATTCAACATTCAACATCTTTGGACATTTTGATATCTTTTAAAATGTGATGGCATTTTATTCATTGAAGTGTTTGAAAAATTAATTGTGCTATTCCTGTTGATCGATCCCATTATTCCCAGTTTTTGTAATTCAGGCCAATTCCCAATCATAGGTTGTTGAGGGAAGGCGGGGTTACTTCAGACGGGTCCACCCCAGGATTGTTTTTTAAACAGTGACGCCACCCGGGACGCCCTTTGCTCGATTATAATCAAGCATTTTAAAAAAATTAACTTTAGAACCAATTTATTAACGTGTTGACAAGATAACAAGTTAAACCGTCCAAACGAGGAATGCCCTTCTGCAGGTCCGCCTTTTGTTTAACTTGTGGGGGGCCATCGGTCGTCATTGTTTACAGTTCAGAACGTGTGATGACGTAGTTTATCGGAGTTGCTTTTGCGCCGAATATAATAACAGCAGTCCTTCACTGTTTATCCGTTTTTTTTCTTGGGTAAAAGTATTTTTTACCGGTGAATTTTAATTCTAACGGAAAAAAATCCGGGCCGGATAAATTAAAAATCAAAATACGTTATATAGTTTTAGGGGTACCCTTTGATCAGGCGGGACCCACTTTTGAGGCATGTGGTTGAACAATTATTCCACGTTTTAATTTTGATTGATCTAGGGGAGGTTTTTTAGAAAATACCAAAATTATAAAAAAACATAAATATATTTATAAAAGTAAAAAAAAAACCTGGCCTACCCAAAAAATTTCTTAGATTTTTTCAAACCAAACTGACTTATGTGTAACAATTACACCGGGTTTCAATAAAAGCGTAATCAGCGGAAAAAATTTGTGGAATAAAATGTTTCTAAAGATTAAATTTTTAAATTTTCTAAATTTGCCCAAAATATCCTATTTATTTTCCCTTATACTGGGAACAAAGAAACTCCATGATAAAGCCACTTATTTTAAAGCTTGTTCATACTGTCATTATAAACTTTTATTGATGTGTTTGTTTTAACACAAAGAAACCCTTGGAATTTTTAAACTCATAAATTTTAATCAATTTTTGATTATAAAACAACGGTCATAAAGTGGTTCCTATTTTCGGAATGAAAATAAAATATTGATGAAAAAAAAATAAAAGGGGGAGCACAGAGTCTAAAATTTAAAATTTTATTTTCTTTTTTTGCCCAAAAGATGTATTTTTACAAACAAAATTTAAAAATCAAAATTTATCGTCTGAGCCCTGTGGTATAGGCGTTGCGAAACCGGAGGACAGGGTTTGAATTTGGGGACTCAAAAAATTTTCATTGTTGTTTTGTTGTTGGACAAGGGGATCACCCTTGTCTGAAAAGTAAGATAATGCGTCGGATGGGATGTAAAAAGTCGGTCCACCACCAAACCATTGGACCAGGTGTTGGACAGGTCTAAAACCCCTTAGATGGGGAAAGGGGCCTTGTCCGCGTGGTCTGCAAAGGCTGATGATGATGATGATGAAACAAAATTGTTAATGTCTTTAAATTATTCCATTTGCAAAACTATTTATGCGTTAAATATACTTTTGATTTGTTTTGGAACAAAAAATAGTACAATTACAGAGACATAAAACAGAATCTTAAATCGGTTCTAAAAATATGGCATGTATGTTTGTTTTACGCAAAGAATAATTTACTATAATTTTGAATAACATATCTTTTAACAATAGGCCTCCCTAATAACCCCATCCTTTTGGGGTTTGGGACCACCCACCAGCTTCCTGGGGTTAGGGTTATAAAACTAATAAGGATAGATCAAAAACAAAATAAAAATATAAAATTCAATTACATATGAAACTTTTTTACAAAATCTTCCAACCGAGGAAGGAAAAATCTTAATGAAATATAGAAAAAAATTTAATTTATTTTGAATAGAAATAAATGCAAATATTAAATTTTTTTTTTCCTGTCTAGGACGAAATCATTAATAAAAAAGATATATAATTAAATTTTTTTACGGTGGTGGGGTCCCCCGTTTGGGGAGACCGTCTGGGTGGTCCACCGCGATGTTTATTTCTGCCGCGAACAGTATGAAAACACGCTGTGTTCCTTTGGGGGAAACGAACCCGATTTACTGGTAAACGAGACTTAAAACCTTGTTTGGTGGGCAGCGCGTTGGGATACCACTGATTAATGGGGTGTTGACCATTTCCACGGGGGCCCGACCTTCGTCTGCCTCTAAGTTAAAAAAAAAAAAAATAAACTCAAAAATCAAATTAAAAGATTTAACAGGTTCAAATATAATCAAAAACAAAAATACTTTTACAGTTCAAAAAGGAACTTTAGACTGCTTTAACAAACGACATTCCAATGTTGAAATTAGCATAAATTGAAATTCAAAAGAACCTACGGAAAGGGTTGTAATGGATTATTCGTAATACAAATAACCCAAACCCTAGAGCCAATTTTATCTATTTTTTTATTTGTGAAATTTTGGGAACTGAAAATATTTGATTTTCGAAATAAAAACACAATAAAGGGTACTTCAAAGTAAAAGACCGAATGAACCTAAGGTATACTTATCTATTTAAATCCTATGTTTTTAAGATTAAAAGATGGACTAAAATTGTATATTTAAATTAATAGGAAAAAAAATAAAAAATTTTGTTATACAATAAAGATGAATTAAAATATTTAATTTATCGAATTTTATTTTATATTTTTCATTAAACCATGTTTTTTAAATATTTAAACGCTTTGAAATATAAAATATTTAAAATTCAAAAACTCTACAAAAAGACAATTGTATTAAGAAAAGCTTTACAAGAAATTAAAAAGTTAAAAATGTTTAAAATAATATTTGAAAGTAATTAACAAATAAAAATTAAAAGATAAACTCATCATCAGGAAACCTTTACCTTTGCAAAATTATTCAAAATAAGATGCTCCTTTATTTAATATATGTAATGCTTCAAATTAAAAAATTAGCAAACTATTAAATTACCCAGACCTATTCAATTTATAATCGAAAAAATTGTGAATTTTATAAAACATAATGACCTTATGTTCTAAGGGCAATTTTTAAGGGTAAAAACATTTTAGAGAGATAGAACTCTTCACAAAGAAGGTTAGTTTGACAATTTGTCTAAAAACATACAACCTTTGGAAACATTTCTGTTCAATGGAAAGGTACCTACAACGTTCAACTACATTTATTTAAGTTTCTGATTGTTAGTTTCATCTTCAAAATTTATATTTTTCCCTGAATAAAATTCTTTTAAACTACTTAATTTAAAAAAAAAATATACAAGAAAATAAATGTTTTTTAATCTTTTATGTATTGTGTTTTTTTTTTTCAATTTAATATCTATGTTTATAATATTTATTAAACATTAGCTTTGAAATTCATCCGTCTCCGGGCTTATATTCCATTTAAAAGCAAATAAATAACTGGATTCGTAGGTTTGAACCATAGGAAAACGTTAAAATGTTTGGTTATTTAATAAAATTTTAAAAATTCCAATTATTGCGCCTTTTTTCTGGTTGTTTAGGACCAGTTGGGTGATACCCAATGGCTAAAAGTAAAAGACCAGGCGTTGATGGTTATAAAGTCTGTCAACCCGTCAACCCACACTGGGGTTGGTGGGACACCGGAGATAAACTAAGAAAGCGTATTGGGGAGAACTTGTCCAGGGGGACTAAAAGGTGATGATGATAATTGAATTTTTATAATTATTGTTATCATTTTTTAGTAACACACAGGAAATGTTTTGGAATAATTTATATTGAATTGGAGAAATAGCCATTTGCTTTGGATGTATTATACCAAAAAAAACAAATGGTTATTATATAACACCATAATTCGAAAATTTTTTTGCTACTTCTAAAGAAAGAGGAATTTTGATTGAACAGGCTGGGAGGAAGGGCGTTAAAAAAAGTAGAAATTATTTTCGACCCCTGGATCCCAGTTTTGTGAGTGTGTGGGGGGCCCTCAAATTATTGAGATGAGATTTAATTTTGACCTTTACATTATTATGGTCAAATGTTATTTAAACATTTAACATCATCACCTGTTTATTCTGGCATAGGGCCCCCCAATACACCCTTATCCATTGGGGTTTGGACCCGTATCCCACCACGCTGGTCCAATGGTTTGGTGGGTGGACCCTTTCCCCATCCGACGCATGGATCATCTTACTTTTCAGACAATTGGGGATCCCAAATTTGCCCAACCAACCAAAACAAAAGAAAAAATTGTTTCCCCAGTTGAACCCCCGATCCGGTTTTTGCCACCGCCCATCCACTAGGCTACGGAGTAATTAATAGAAACTTAAAAACTTAAAAATAATTTTTGATCGTTCATCGGAAATACCTTGTAGAGGGTAGACTATTAACAAAATTTTATTATTATATTTTATGGGTTATAAACCAAATTAAACAAAAAGTAATTAAAGAATCTTGAATTTTAAGCACGAACTGACGTTTTCATTGAACAAAGAGTAAAATTGGGAAGCAAGAAGTTCAAAATAAACACCAAAAGAAATTCTAACTTACAGATAATTTTTTATATTTGTTACTGGAGATAATAAATTATTGGAAACGTAAGTACTATATGGGCCTGTTAAAGGTCATTGCCTAACGTAACTAATTCAATTGTTGTCCAGAGTCATTAATTTTAATTTATTAAACCATATCACAACAATTATTCTATCAAAAGGACAACACCAATTGAATTAGTAGAATATTTAATTAAAACATAGAGCATCAACGAGGGTTTTTGGGTTAACTTGAAGTTAGCCATCTAAATTATCACTAAATATTTTTACCTCGATATTTAGAGTGTCAATAGAAGATTTAAATAAATTTCATTTGTTCATTTATCATTAGCATAATTTAGGATAGTTTCAGATGATTAAGGACCCCCTTAAGGTCATTTATATAAATTTAAGTTTATTGATTAAAATAGAAAATAATTGTTAAAAGAAAACGATGTTCAAAAAGTCCTAGACACTGCTAAGAGAAAACACAGATACTTTCCTTTGTTATTCCGTTATCAAAATCGGGTTATTTTCAATTTAAAAAATTAAGTAATACAAATATTATGTCGATATAATCCTTGCATATTTTGTATGTTCAACGAAAAAAAATTAAGCATAAAAAAAGTTTTTTTACTATGAAAATGAAAAACCTCAAATCAATAGGGGAAAATAAAAGAAGTATGTTTGCGAGGTTTGTTAAGTCTAAACAAATAAGTTTTCACCAAAAGTTAACAAAAAAAACTTAGGGAATCTCAAACATAAAAATCTAATATAACATTTGTACATTTGGCATCCAAAAAAAGAAAGAAAATTGGTTCTAAGGAAAAAAAGAAAGTTTTAATAAAACCCCCGACTAAAAAAAAAACCCTGACTTAAATTCATTTCCATACATAAACCATACAAATTGAAACCAAATATTCAATGCCCTGATCAACGGAAATATTATATTATCAATAATCCATTTAAAAATTTAGAAGTGCAGAATGGGAATAAGATTGATAACTTTAAATTTAGATAAAAAAGTTTTAAACTTTCCAAAAGAAATAACCAATTGGAGCGTTTTTCATTTAATTTTTTAGAATAAAGACCTTTTTAACGTAATCTAACTTTAAACGGCAAAAGCTTTGAGCAAAATTAAAAGAAAAGCAATAAGAAGATATGTTAATATCCTTTGAGTAATAACTATAAAAAAACGAACAATACATATCAATTGTTTAATTATTTATATGTTTATTGAAATTCAAACACTTAAAATTAGAGTCCGACCGAAACTGTTTTTCCTGCCGAAACCGAAACCGAAACGAAAGTTCAGCGTGAGCTTATTTTTCGGCCGAAAACCGAAACCGAAACCGAAACTCACATGATCAAGTATAAAAAATTCTTAAAATACTAAAATATGGAGCTTTTATGCCTATTATTTTGCTTTATTTTAGTCATGGAATGGAGACAGTATATTAAACGTATGGTAATCGTTTATTTCAGTTGCTAATAATATTTTATGTAACAAAATATTAAAATATATTAATTTCTTTTCAAATGAATTTCTTATAGAAATATGAGTTATTAATAAATAAATTATTAATTGTGACTGTTGCATTAAAGACTAAATATTGGTATTTTAAAATTTTACTAATTAATACTTTGGTTTGTATTTGCAGTTCTGAGGGGATCAAAAAGTAAAAATGAGATAGAATATAATGACTATGATAGCTTATTTATTTATTTTCTTCATAATCTCCGAGTCCACCTACACACCAAGTCCAGCGTTCCCAAGTTTCCAATGCTTCAATACCTTTAAAAAAAAGGATTGTCTTAGTCCTCAAAAGGTCACCAGGCATCCTTTACTTTTTATATATAGTTTTAACAAATGTTTCCTCTTAAGTATTGTTTCAATTTGGAAAGAAGATGAAAAATAGCTAGCGCCAGATCTGGTGAAGAGGGGATGCTCAACCAATTCTACGCTAGCATGCTGAACAGGTGGCCATCGCTAATGCCAACCTATGTGCCGGTACAGTTGTCAAGATGAAACAGCTCGCTCCGTTTAAAGTTTGCCTCTTTTTATCATTGACGGCATTTCTCAACCCTCGGTATTAAAGCTGCATAATCTGTAATGATGGTTCCATGCTCAGGTAATCAAACAAAAATATCAATATTGAGGCCTATACCCGGCCAGGCCAAATACAAAGGCCACGGCATGAAGATCCTTCAGGGATAAACCCATGATTTCATCCACTGCACAAAACTAGATTTAAAGTTTTTAGAATCTTCTTAAAACTTGTCCAACGATATCTTCAAGTCAATTTTGTTTCTGATTCTCAGGCACCCATCTTTGGTGGAGACTTTTTCTCATATTCAAAATTTGTGTTAATATGCGTTGAGTACCTCTATATGAAATGCTCGTTTCTTGGATTAGGTATCAGATGGCAATTCTTAATCGCTTTAAAACAGTTTTTCTAATATGGCGCATATTCTTATTGTTTCTTGTTGTTTACTGGCTTTGATGGACGTCTGCAAGCATGTTTGCTCTTCCGTGTACGTTCTCCTACTCGAAATTAAAGCCCACTCTGCAACAATTGATTATAGAGCAGTCTCTCCATGTTGCCTTTGAGCCAAAATCGCTTGCGTTGTTAACTTTTATAACAATGGTTTTTAATGAAAGGTCGCACTTGCGTTTTCTCTTTTCGAGAACATTTCGCCATACATAGCAAACAAATGAGGTACACAGAAAAAAGTAAAGAGACTAGAAGATTTTTATTAACACAACAAATATCTGAGCTGCACTTTTCCAGTATTATTTGTATTTATTTTTGGTTACCAAGGAGTATAACTATAATTTAATTCTTCCAGCAACTAGACGGCGAAGAATAAGTAAGTCTTTTGGGACAATGTATACGTTTTACAACAAAATCCAGTAAAACGTTCAGAATTTAACTTTTAATAAATTTAAAAGGTAGTCAAGGAACGTTTATGTGTTAAAGGTTATTACGATATCAATGAATTTTAAATGATAACACAGCCTGGTAATGGAATATCGCTCCAGGTCTTGTTTCAAAATTGCATAATATGTAATGCCGAATTATCAAAATTGTTTGTTATTTTTAAAAGATGAATAAAAATAGTCCGCTGAGTTTCTTTCGCCGGTTCTTCTCAGGTCTGAGGCGTCCTTTTCGAACCGGTGGTGTGTGTTTAACAATCAATGCAATGTAAACTTCTATTTGAATAAAGATATTTGAATTTGTTTATCCTCCCTTTCTTTTGTCAAACTTGGAATGTTTGTCTGAATAAAATCGATGATCTGAGCTTGATTGTAACTATCATTTAACATTCCTACTATTTTAAATAACTTACCCATTTCGGTTTGGCAAAGTTTCGAAAATTGGCCGAAATCAAACTTGGAAACTTGATTTTTGCCGAAACTCCGAAACCGGAAAATTTGGACACTATTAAAATTAATACTTTTAATGTAAACCGGTTATTTGTTTAATATCAGCAAATGAAGTATTACATCTCAGTCATCCCTGACCGGCCGCTGGAAATGTTCAAACATCAAATTTTTATATTAAATATTTAATAAATTTGTTAAAAAAAATTAATCAAGTCGACAAAAAGTTAATTAAAACGGTCTTGGTCCCATAAAAAAGATCCGCGTGAAACAAATTGTTCCCGGGATCTTTTGTTTTCTATGATTTCAATTTGGACAATTTGGGCATTTGGCGAAATTTTGACCATGGTTCATCCTACTTTTCAAACAATTGGGTGATCGGCCCAAACTTCCAACCAACGGAAACAACATCCAAAATTTGTTGCCCCCAAATTCAAGACCTCGGTTTCTAAAGCAAACCCAATACCACTAGGCTACAGGCAGTTCATGGCGACTATTAAAATCCAATAAAGAATTATTAATTTTAAACAAACTAGAAGACCATTAACTACAAAAATGGAAAGTTTTCTATATTGTATTGAGGTTAAGTGACAAAATTTTGTTCTTACTATCACTGGAAAGGCCTATAATATTCCTTTAATTTTTTTGAAAAAATTTCAACAATTAATAATTTTAAAATTAATTAAATTAAAAGGAAGTCCATTAATTTTGTAAAGATTATTTTCTTTTTCTTCCAAATAAAATTAATTTGCCTAACTCTTCATTAAAATCCCTTTTTTAAATCTTTTCAATCATTTGAAAATTAAGTAATAAACCAAAGTAACAAAAATTTCTAAATTACAATAGACAGTTCATCAATAAATAATATCCAAAAGGACAAGAACATTCTTAAGGTAAGTTTGATCTTTGTAAATTTCAAAAATACCCAAGAACCCATAAATCTGTTATAAAAATATTTTTGTAAATCGTAATTCACTATTCTTAATAAACATTAAACAAATAAGTTACAAACATTAATCCAATTTCATTTCTACCGGAAAAATCAAAGAGGGTTTCCTTTAGTCTCAATTCCTTCCGTTTCAAATAATTTAACACGGGAAGTTTCTTGAGCGTGGCCAAACGTTGAATAAAGTTTCCACAAAACTCTCTTTGAATTAAGTTTAAAATTTTTTAATTATTATATAAAACAAATTTCAGTTATTTTAAAACAAATTTTTTGTCTATTTACCACTACTTCAATGCCTTTATTTGGTTTCCAACAAATTTTTTCAGTACTTTAAAAATCTTTAGGAAAACTTTGTTCAATTCAAACGTCATAGTCAGGAACGGATTTGGCCTTTACTTACCTAAATAAATAACATTTTGAGATTATAAATTTAAAATAAAATACGGTAAAACAGTTGGAAATCATTATTCAATTATTTTTTAAATTTAAAAATAATAATAATATATAAATGTAAATTTAACTAAAAGATAAAAACTTTTTGCCATGACATAAATAAATAATCTGGTTGGGTTTACAATTTTCATTAGGTCTTAATCCAACAAAAAGCTTTTTCAGTCTGTAAAATATACTAAAGTCTCATGTCGGTTTGTAATACAATTCTTAAAACAATACAACTTTTGACAAATGTCATTGGACGATAGAACAATTCTTTATGGCTTCATTTGGCCTTTCTGCATTATCAGTGGTGCGAGCATGTGCTAATCCAATTTGGCATTTCCAAGACTAACTTATTTTGCAAGATTAAATTCGGGTCACTTATAAATTAAAATAATTATTGGCCAAAATACCTCCAAATTTAATTAAGTCAAATTTCGGATAAATAATGACTATACATACAATGCTATTCACCCTTTATTAAAATTAGCATACATTTAAAATATTCGCTTTCTGTTCCCGGCAAATGATGATATAAAATGATAAATTATATAAGTTAACCTAATAAGATATTTCTTTCTCTTTTTTGACTTTATCTTTTGTCTGTTGTTTGATTAATGGTAAATTGCCAAAAGGCAGTTGAAATTTGTTAAAAGAAAAGGTTTATAAGGTGATTTAAAACAGCAAAGTTCGTGCATGTCAATGAAGTTGTGACAGTGAATACGTACTAACAAAGAAGATAATGGGTTGAGATGGTATATTATGTAAGGGTTGGTGGAGTAAATTAAAATTGACGGTTTGATTTGGATGGTTGGGAAAGCGACGGAGGGAACAATAGGTTTCGGAACCTGTACTTACCTGGGAAACTCAAATTAAAACGTTTCTAAAAAGGGACAGGTTCATAAGAACCAACAATGTTCTCCAAATTGCCAATTTGGTAATTACCCCGTCTATGTAAAGGATTTAAAATATACCAAGTTTACATACAAATAAAGTAGCCGTTTCTTGTTTCTTCTCTCTGAGAGAACGGGAATAAAAGATGCCCAGCCAGAGCAACTTCTTTACAAGCACATCGTTCATATAACATTCAATTTCATTTCATCTCTAATTTAAAGATGGTCCACTGCTAGACATGAACCTCCCCCTCCTATAAAGGGGTTTGGACCCTCTCCCCACCACCTAGGCCATTGCGGGTTGGTGGGTGGACCCGGCTTTTTAATGCTCATCCGACGCCCGGTTCATCTTTTCCAGAACAATTTGGGTGATCAGCCCAGATTGCCCCAAAAACTAAAACATCAATGAAAATTTGTTGAGTCCCCAGGAATTCCAACCCCGACCTCCGTTTTCTAAACACACCCTATAAACTGGCGAAAGGCCGGTTTTCCTAATTTACTATTTTTATACATAATGTTATGATCCCTAAACACTCTGGTGTTTCAGTATTGGCCCATGTCCAGGTGGACTATCACAGGCCTGATGATGATGATGACGATGATGATACATAATGTTTTGGTGGTATGTTAATGATGTTTTCTCACTAAGCAGAGACAATATTTGAATAGTTCCATCCCCCTTTTACCATTAAGGGCATGGGGTTATCCGGGAGGGCTCCGGAAAGGTTGGGAAGGAAAATATTGCGCTCAATTAAACACTAGAGTATTTTTGCCAAGGACCCTCAATACCATCATCGCTGGCCTGTCAAATTATTCTTTCTCAAGGCAATCATTCAAGGGGGTCGGGACAACAAACAATTCAAATCTATTTTATTTTTACTTCTTGCCCAAAAGTCCCGAAGGTTGGTTTGAACTAACTAATCCACAACTAAACAACGCCACTCTGTTTGGTTGCAGAATTTTGGACATAGCGTCGTATTGGACGCCCTTTGCATTTACCCGCTTGGAAATAAGTGATAGTATCCCACCAACAGTGGTCTTTTGGCTGAAACAAATAAAAACGAAATTAGGTGTTGCTTTGTTTCGAAAACAAAAAGTAAAGCTTAACACACCTAGATGGGTCCACAATAAAAAACTGATTTAAAAAGAAAGATATAAATACAAAAATGGATACTTAATTTTTTTGTTAATAAATAAATATGTATTTTAAAACTAAAATTTAAAAGTAGCCGAACAAATTTGGCGATGGCTTAAAAAAAAATTTCTTAATTTCCCAAGTTAGAATAAATAATTTTTTAAAATTCTTTTCCTCCTGATTGCCTTTGAATAACTGGTTATATAATTTTTCTTTAATAACAATTTTTTAAACTTAAATACATTTTTTTTTCCCAAGGTTGTATTCTTATCAAAATAAGGGTGCTAAAAACTACTAAAATAATTATAAATATACCTTTTCTTCAATTGATTCTTTTGCAAATATTTAATTACCTTAGAACAATAAGTTCTTTCCTTTATTTTTAGCACATAAAATGCATATTAAGCACATATAACAATATTGCGTAATTAATTAAATGATTTCCAATCTAACAACGCGGTCATTGATCGTATTTAAGGATTTGTTTCCGGTTCAGAGGGCAGTTGTATAAAACTCAAACAATATTTTTGGCAAAACCTAATATAAGGGATAGTCCTTCGTTTGGGTTCAAATAATTTATAACAAGATTCAAATTTGTTCAATGACTTTTTTGTTAAATATTAAGCAATGAAAAAAAAGGTAGCTTTGTAATTAAAAAAACATATTGTTAAAAATAATTAAATCACACTAAACAATTATATCATTTTCACAGCTTTTATGACCTTTTTTTTTATAACACCCAGAACATAACCAATTTTAAAATCCAAAATTCAAAATTTATCAATTTTTCCATTTTTAATTTAAATTGTTGATTTTATATTCAATTTTTATACTATCATAATTCTTTATTTTGTTTAACGAAAAACAAAATCTAAAACATTCAATCAAAGGTTAAAGGTTTGCCCCGCCGTCTTTGGAAACTTAAACGAAATGTTCTGCAGATTGAACTCGGATAAAAAGTTTTTCCCCACAAAAGAAAACTTTCTTTTAAAAAGGTTTTTCTTTATAGTAAATCAAAGTTGACGGTATTGAATGAAGGTCAGTTTATTTTAAGAAAGGTTTAAATATTTTTGGAATTAATCTCTGTTTATCAAAAGTGTAAATAACATCAATTTACTTTTAAAAATTTTTATTTCAAACTTAGTTGACTTGAATTTGTGTAACTGGATGCAGGTGGCCGAAATAAAACTCATAGGGGAGGTCTGATATGATGATGGAACCAACTTGGGTTTTCTTATTGATTAAACATCGCGTGGAAATCAAATATTACAACCAGTCGACAATAAGAACGCTTAGTGTTTGACATTAAACTTTTTTACGTCAATTTCTAAAAAATTGGTTTTTCTTTTTATTAAACTTAAATTTATCTGATGTTATCTATATATTTTCCCAATAATAAAAGATATGACGTAAATTTATTATTATTCTTTCTTCATTTCAAAAAATGAATATATATTCTTATGGGTACCAAAAATAGAACTAACATCCAGCAATGGTTGAATTTTAGTCCGGAAAAAATGATTGTTTTAAATAATAAAACTTTTCATCTTTATTTTTTGGACAATAAAGATTTTGGGACAAAAACACAACTTAGATGTTAATCGGTTATCTAATTAATGGCATATATTTTGTCCAAAAACTTTTTTGAAAAGCGGTTCCAAGGATATATAAAAGGTAAATTAAAAAACCTTATTTGAATAAAAAACAAAACCCCTCTAATTGATTAATTAAGGGGGCCTATGTCCGTGGGACTAAGACAGGCCGATGATAATTTTCCATTTTCATTAAAGTAGGTTGTAATTATTAATAACACATATATTTTATCAAAAATTTGGGCTTTAATGTAATACGTTGTACCTATATTTTCTTAACAAAATTCTAATTAAAATCTGCAAAAAAGTTTTTTAAAAACTTTGACGTAGTTACTGATAATATGTGTTTATATAAAAAAGGGAGTTAAAATCCAAATGCAGTAATAATTATTTAAGTCGTCAAATGTAAAAAACAACCCTATTTTTACATTTGACCGGCCCCTTTCCCATGCTCTTGGTTTTTCCCAAATCATCATCAGCTGTTGTTTTCCCCATGCTCTTGGTTGTTTCCTTTAAAGTCCCATCAGCCCTGTTGATAATCCACTACTGGACACGGCCTCCCTTAATACCCCTATCCATAGAGGTTTTTGGATCATTCCCAACCTTCAATGCAAGTTGGTGGGTGGGACCAATTTTTACATCCCATTCAAACTGGATCATCCTACTTTTCAGACACTTGGATAATCTTAAATTGCCCAAACCAACAAGGAAACAACAATAAATTTTTTGAGTCCCAGGATTCGAACCCCGACCTTGGTTTCCTAATAATAAAGTTCACCTGTTAACGTATTATTATTATTATTCAAGATTATAATCTTTGAATCAAATAAATATTAAGGGATATTTATTATTTGTATCGAAACGGCCGACATTCAAAGTACTAAAAAATAAATTTTTTTTAAATTTATATTAAGTAAGTAAATGGAATAGGAGTAATGTCTGTGGGTATTTAAAATATTCTTGGTTAATATAAAAAGTTTTAAGCTTTGTACTTTTCATAAGGGAACAAAATTTTGACACTTCGACAATAACATTTTATATTTAAAACTTTCCCAATTTTTTTAATTAATCACAATAATTAGTCCTTTTTTGGAATCTATTTGGTATGAACTAAATTTTCATTTTAAAATGGTTGGATTAAACCCTTCAGCCAATTCAGATGGTTTGGTTTCCGACAATAAAAGTCACCCAAACAAACAAGTTACTTTCCATTTTATTACATTAGTATGGATAATAAAATGGGGTTGTTTATATTTGTGTCCTATAATTGGTCTTATTTGTAATAAGGTTTTATGGCTTTTGGCTTTGATGATGACGTTATTATTAAGTTTGAAAATAAAAGTAAATATAAAACACCACTGTTGGTCTATTTCCAACCATTTAATCAACCAAAGTATAAGCTTATGTCCTTTGTCAATCTGTTCTCAGTATGGACCAAGTTTCATCTAAGTCCGGGTTTTGTGGATTTAGACAAGTAAGAACGAACAGACAGGCAGATTAAGAACCGGTATACAGAAAAAGCTACTTTCGCATTTAAAAATAAATTCATGTTTTTATGGATAAAACAACTTAATCTTTTATTTTATGTGTCTATCGAATAAGTTTTTAATTACTTTTACTTCGATGATTTTGAATTTCTGTTTGACGTTCACCCTATTTTAAACCCTTGGTTAATTAATCGAACGGTACGATAACAAACTGTTGCCAAAACACCACTTTTTAAGCTCGTTTTAGTGTCCAAACACTTGTTTCATCTTTATGTTTAAGGGATTATTAATGAACTTTCATCCCCTGTTTCAACCTGTTTAACCCTTTATCCGAAACAAACATTACCTTTTTTCCTTTTAAATCTGTTCTCAGTATGTAAATTCTCATAAAAATCAAAAAATCGGTTTTGGGTTGTTGGTGGACGGTACCGAAGGACAGACAGAGGGCAGATATAAAGACAGACAAGACTCCGAGTTACTTCCAGCCTTTATAATATTAGGTTGGATTATATTATAAATAAAACTTCAATACCAAAGGTCATCATTATAAAAAAATAAACAAGTATTTTTCTTTCTACCCACCGTCTAATCAAAATATACGCTGCTTTATCTAGAATTTCTTAAAAACAAAATAATGCTTGGATAATAAGTAAAATATTATTTACTTATGAGGAAGGGCTGTCCTTTGAAAATGGAATAACCCAATAGGTTCTTTGTATAATTTATTTTAATTAAAAACGTAAGTCCCAGAATTAATTAAATAAATTAATCTCAATTTATACTTGAAATTATATGATCCAAAACCCAAAGATTTGTTTTCTTGTCTTATATTTTTAGTGAAAATTTATTCGCTATCAAATGTCCAAAATAATAAAACTATACCTTTTGGTATGATTTATAGTATTTTTTTGAAAAGTTTTTCCATTTTATTTACACAGATATTTTTTAAGTCTCTTTTTTTGTTAAATTAAATTAATTAAATGTTAAAGGCTAAAATTTCTTTTGAAAGAGATCGAACAAAGAAGTTACAAGCAATTTTAAAACATAAAATCTAAATATATAACAAATATATAAAATAGAGAAATTATATTAAATTTATTTATATGGATTTTTTGCGTTGGTTCATTCAATGGAATCTAATGATTATTCATCATCATCTTTAAAAGGCATCCTTAGTCTGTCCCTGAACATGGACACAAACAACCAAATCCTGTAAAAAGTAATTTAATCTGTATGGTTAAAAAATAAAAAATTTTATGTGGAATTAATTTTTATATTCCTTAAAAAACTCATAGTGTCTCTCGTAAAAAGTGGAAAAACTAAGAAATTTTTATTTAATCCACCTTTTTAATTCCCCAAATTGAAATATTGAAATCTTAAATATTTCACGGTTTAAAACGTTAACGTTCGTTAAATTTTTGTTATAATTATAAAATAATGGATTAAATTTTCTAAAAAATGAATAAATTAAATAAAGAATTACTTTACGGATTTTTATCCGTTTATTTTACATTTTAAATTCCCGACGTTTCCAAGACACTTTTCCAGCGGCCGTGGTCACGGGGTGGACGAAAATGAATAGTCCTAAAACAAAGCTAAACTTTTGTGAACAATAAAATTTCTGTTTGCTAAACGGTTAAAGTGGAAACAATTAAAGACTATTTTGGTACATTGTATTTGGTTTTTAATTTAAACCTTTCAAATTAATATGTTGATTTGTACCACCCAACCACCCCACAAGCTTTAATGGTAAACATTTTTATTCAATTGTTGCTATTTTTTGCTTCTAGTCCGCAATCAGTTTAGTCATGGGGCCCAATCTTTCATAAAAGAAATTAAACAAAAATAAACAATGTCTAAAGCTGTCCACCTAGAATAATTTTTATTCCGCCCATTTGGGTCTTTGGGAAATCCAGTTTATGTATTTACGATGTTATTTAAAAAAAAACAATACGAATACCAATTGTACCGAAGTTCAACTAAACCCGTTATGTCCTCTTGACCCAACGATGGTGAGGTTTTTCCAAAAACAAAGATAATGCCGGAACATTTTTGATAATATTTCCAGTTTAAATTTTAATGGATTTTGGTAACATTAAACTAAAACTATTATATATGATAAGTTAAACAAAAAAACACACAACAAAGGCGTTTTTCCTTTTTTCATTTATATGTATCTAGAATTGAGGATCACGTAAACAAAAACGTACACTTACGGTACGTCTTTTGCAAGAAAATTTGTCAATTTCTCCAAAGTGGTTTTCCACAAGGCCTCAGATGTGATAGAAAAAACCAAAAAACAGAAAACGGAATTAGGGTCTTTTTAAAAACCACACCAGACTTTTCTCATATTCAAAATTTTTGTCAATATGGATTAAATACTTCTAAATGAATAATAAGTTTTCCTTGGTTCGATGGTTCTTCCTCTAATTTGGACATTTTCTTAAAAGACTGTCCGTCGATAAAACTTTTAAACTTAAAACATTTCCGCGCTCAAATTTCTTCCTACCCGAAATTGGAAGCCCACCTTTAACAATTTGGCTCGGCCAGAAAGAACCCTTTAATTTATTTTTGAATTCATTGAATTCTCTTCTTTGTGACTTATTTTGCCGTTGTTATTTTTCTTTTCTCCCATTTTTGAAAAACAATTTACAGAATTCAATCCAGTCCTATTTTGTACGCACCGGTACCTGTAGAAATTTTTACATTTGACCGATGGGGTAATTGGCTAATCTTCTTCCGGCTTATAATTTTTTTAATAAGCTCCTTTAAATATAACCGATTTTGTTGGGTATTTCCTCTGAATGGAAGGTAAGACGGCAGGCCCTCTTTCGACGTGGCTGGCTTCCGGTGACTCGACAAGTGAAACTTGGGTTTGTTGTCCCACGTTACTTGTGACATTCTCCAGTTCAGCCGTCAAATCCCTTGTCCGGATCCCTGTGCTCTCTGAAACGGATTCCTCTACAGGTTCCGGGTATTTCAAACTGGACTGTGATTGGGTCTCTCTTTACATTTGGATAAAACCAAAAGGACCGGGTCAAACCAGGTAAAGGAACATTAAATGATTTAAGCACCGACCTATAAAAATCTGAATTTGGGACCATGTTCTGAACAAGCCCAATCATTATTTGGATTTGATAAACCAAAAATGGCCCCAGAAATTTCGATTTTATACCAAGGATGATTCGGGAAGCAATGAAATTAAAAAATATCCAAATTTTAATAGAGAAGATGGTTGGTCTTTGCCACCTTCCTGGGATCCAATAATTTCAAAAATTAAACGCAGAGTATAAAAACTACAAAACCGAAGAAACAAATATAAATACTTTTGTCAAACCAACATTAAAAATTAAGAAATTGAAAGATATGTTTTAAATAAAAAACTGACGGTTATTCGAAAACATAGAGATACAGACATATACAACTTAGTCTGCACGTGATCATGGATGCTGAAAAGAATCCGAAACGTCGGGAATAAATATGTTTAAGTAACGCGAAAAATCCGTAAATAAGTGGATTTGATATGTATAATCGCGTAAATAAAAGAAATAATAATCTTATTTGGTTTGTAGAATCGCTTTTGCATTGGACCGTTTGTAATTTTCTCCTTCTGGCAGGTAGATACTTTAAGTAAATAAATAGAGTGATTTACAAAAATTTTATCTTTTTATATATTCTTAAAAAGTTTGTATTTTGCATCTCCCTGAAGTTAATTAGCAGAAAACGCCCTTGTTTAACTTGTTCATAAGGTATAAAAAATAAATTATTAAAAAAACGAACACTATGTATTAAAATCTCTATTATTCAGCCATAAAAATCTGCATCACTAGTCTGCGAATGTTTTGATCTATTTTAAGAAAATATTATACATATTTGTAACTTTTTCTTTTGTAAAAACTAAAATTTCTTTCAATATCTTAATAGATCAATTTTTTTACTAAAGAAGTTTGAAGGTGTTAAAAACTATTTGTCTTCATTTAATCTTATGCATATAGTGGTATTAAAATATTGTTTTTCCTCTAACATGTTATGAACTCACTAATCTTAACATATATCAAGAAATTTTAAAATTTATTACAGCATAGCCTGAAGGATATATATATTTCGGCGTACAAATATACTGCCAAAGTTTACGTAGGATTTTTATAATAAATTTGGAATATATTTACCTTATCGAGTATTTTACGTAAATTTCCATGATAAGAAGGGTTTATTTTTGGTTGATTGTAACTTTAGCTACTGCTAAAGTTAATGAAAGTAAAAGATCCCAGTAGATGGAGTTAAGCTTATTCGCAGCTTATGATTGTTCTGAATGAAATTTGGAGTCAGAAATACAAAAATATAATTTTAACAAATGAGAAAAGATATGACGACCCAACTATAATCCTTATATTTATAACTATCTTATATTTTAAGTTTATTTTATTTGTATTTATAAATTTGTGATGCAGTCCTGTTTTCTAGAAAACAGTATATAAAGTAAACGTAAAAAACCACGTAGTTACATATTTTTATATTATTTGGTAAAATAAGATTATAGGTTTTTTCCATTGCAGAACGCACTATTCCTAAACGCTTTTTTATTTGGAAAGTGGTTTTAAACCTTTTTTATACGTTAATTTTCATACCCCCGACCTTAAGTTTTTTTAAAAACTTCAAACAAAACCCATACATTAGGTTATATTTTCTAAACCACGTCTAGACCGCTTTTGTAATCACAAAGGACGGAGAATCAAAAAGCTTTATTTAAAGACGTTATGGGAGCCAGCGGAATAAATGTCCACTAAAAGAACTAAGCAAACAATCAAAAATCTTATTTGGTTCCAAAATCCATTTGCATTTGGACCGTATGTAGTTTATCCTTCTGGCAGGTAGATACTTTAAGAAAATAAATTTATGTAAATAGAAAAATATTTTTTAAATATATGCATTTAAAATCAATTAAATTAAATTTACCTTTATTACCTTAAATTTGCAACATATTTGGGTAAATTGAAATAATTTTTTAAAATGGTTATTGGTATTCTTGAACATAATCGTGCACTCGATTTATTATGGACCATTTAAAGAATTACAAATCGTAGAAATGTTTGGTCTAACTTACGGTTTCAACCGTTTTAAAATCAAACGGGGTTGATTTTGAGTTTAAGATTTGAAATTGAAAATTTCATTAATTGAAAATTTCATTCAGTAATCACAAAAGGAAAAACTGGGACCAAATTTCTAAATCCTTCTTTAAAATAAAAAAT
>JAGSMT010000716.1:0-91060 GCA_029286875.1 Lamproptera curius
TTAATGGGCTTATAGGAGCCTATATTTAAATAGGGCAGAAATGACACGCAATCAAAAAAATCATGTTTGAGTTGACAGTGTACCGCGATAACGCATTTTATTTAATCCTGATGTCCATTAATGGACAATTATATCGAGAGATGTATTTAAACAACAGATAGAATCTTGATAAAAACAAATCGGAAAGTACAAGTTGATTAATTACCGCAATAACAATAAGTATTGAACCGTCAGGGCATGCAGTTATATGGGCAATACGGAGCGCAATATTAAATGCAGAAAGGACTGTAATCAAAACAAATCGGCATTATTGAGTAGACAGGCACACGATAACGCAGTGTTTAAAATCCTATGATGTCCATTTATGAACGATTATATCGAGAGATGTATTTAAACATCAGATATGAATCTTGATCAAAAAATCGGCACGTACAAGTGATTAATTACCGCAAAAACACAAGTATTGAACCGTCAGGGCATTAATTATAAGGGCTTATACGAGCGTTATATTTAAATAGCAGAAATTACTCGTAATCGAAACAAATCGGCATGTTTGAGTAGACAGGTACCGCGATAACGCATTTATTAAAACCTTATGATGTCCATTAATGAACGATTATATCGAGAGATGATTAAACAACAGATATGAATTAATCAAAACAAATCGGACGTACAAGTGATTAATTACGCAAAAACACAAGTATTGGAACCGTCAGGGCATTCAATTATATGGGCTTATACGGAGCGTTATATTTAAATAGCAGAAATTACCGTAACGAAACAAAATCGGCATGTTTGAGAGACAGTGTACCGCGATAACGCAGTTTTAAAATTTGGGATGTCCATTCATGAACGATTATATCGAGGGATATATTTAAACAGCAGATATAACTTGGATCAAAACAAACGGCAAGGCTGTTGATTAATTACCGCAAAACAAAGTATTGAACCGTAGGGATTCAATCATATGGGCTAATACGAAGCGTTATATTTAAATAGCAGAAATTACTCGTAATCGAAACAAATCGCATGTTTGAGTAGACAGTGTACCGCGATAACGCATTTTATTAAAACCTTATGATGTCCATTAATGAACGATTATATCGAGAGATGTATTTAAACAACAGATATGAATCTTGATAAAACAAATCGGAAAGTACAGTGATTAATTACTGCAATAACACAAGTATTTAACCGTCAGGGCATACAGTTAATGGCAATACGGAGCGCTATATTAAAGTAGCAGAAAGGACCTGTAATACAAAACAAATCCATTATTGAGTAGACAGTGCACCACGATAACGCAGTGTTTAAAATCAGATGTCCATTTATGAACGATTATATCGAGAGATGTATTTAAACAACAGATATGAATCTTGATCAAAACAAATCGGCACGGCAGTTGATTAATTACCGCAAAACACAAGTATTGAAACTGTCAGGTCATTCAATTATATGGGTAATACGGAGCGCTATATTTAAATAGCAGAAACGACCTCGTAATCCCAACAAAACGGCATGTTTGAGTAGACAGTGTACCGCGATAACGCATTTTATTAAAATCCTATGATGTCCATTTATGAACGATTATATCGAGAGATGTATTTAAACAACAGATAAAATCTGATCAAAGAAGTCGGCAAGACATGTTGATAATTTACCGTAAGAACACAAGATTGAACCGTCAAGCATACCGTTGTATGGGCTATAGGAGCGCTATATTTAAATAGCAGAAACGACCGTAATCGATTCAAATCGCATGTTTGATAGACAGTGTACCGCAATAACGCAGTGTTTAAAATTTGGATGTCCATTTATGAACGATAATATCGAGGGATATATTTAAACAGCAGATATGAATTCGATCAAAAGAAGTCGGCAAGTACAGGATGATAATTTACCGCAAGAACACATGTATTGAAACCGTCAATGCTACCGTTATATGGGCTTTACGGAGCGCTATATTTAAATAGCAAAAATGACCTGTAATCAAAACAAATCCGCACGTTTGAGTAGACAGTGTACCGCAATAACGCAGTGTTTAAAATTTAAGATGTCCATTCATGAACGATTAACGAGGATATATTTAAAAGCAGATATGAATCTTGATCAAAAGAATAAGACAGGAGATAATTTAGCAAGAACAAAGGGTTTGAACCGTCAATGCAACCGTTATATGGGTTATACGAGGCATATTTAAATAGCAAAAATGACAGAATCAAAACAAACGGATGTTTGAGAGAAGGTACCGCGATAACCATTTTATTAAAATCCATGATGTCATTTATGAACGATTATATCGAGGAAATTTAAACAGCAGATATTAACTTGATCAAAAGAAGTCGGCGGCGTTATTAATTACCGCAAAAACCGTATTGAACCGTCAGGGCATGCAGTTATATCAATGGAGCGCTATATTAAAATAGCAGAAAGGACTCAATAAACAAACGGCGTTTGAGAGAATACCGCGATTACGCAGTGTTTAAACTTAATGTCCATTTATGAACGATTATATCGGAGATGTATTTAAACACGAATGAATCTTGATCAAAACAAACGGCACGCAGTTGATTAATTACCGCAAAAACACAAGTATTGAACCGTCAGGGCATTCAATTATAGGAATACGAAGGCATATTTAAAAGCAAATGACTCGAATCCAACAAAACGGAGTTTGAGTAGACAGGTACCGCGAAACCAGTTTTAAAATCCAGGGATGTCCATTTATGATTGATTAATGAGGGTATAAACAGCAGCTATGAATCTTGATCAAAAGAAATCGGCAAGAACAAGTTGACTAATTACGCAAAACACAAGTATTGAACCGTCAGGGCATTCAATTATATGGGCTAATACGGAGCGCTATATTTAAATAGCAGAAACGACTCGTAATCCAAACAAATCGGCATGTTTGAGTAGACAGTGTACCGCGATAACGCAGTTTTTAAAATCCTGGGATGTCCATTTATGATTGATTATATCGAGGGATATATTTAAACAGCAGATATGAATCTTGATCAAAAGAAATCGGCAAGTACAGGATGATAATTTACCGCAAGAACACAAGTATTGAACCGTCAATGCATACCGTTATATGGGCTTATACGGAGCGCTATATTTAAATAGCAGAAATGACTCGTAATCGAAACAAATCGGCATGTTTGAGTAGACAGTACCGCGATAACGAAGTTTTTAAAACCTTGAATGTCCATTTATGATTGATTATGTCAAGGGATATATTTAAACAACAGATACGAATCTTCTCAAAAGAAATCGCAAGAACAGGATGATAATTTACCAAGAACAAAGTAAGAACGGTCATGATTCCGTTATAGGGCTTTGGGACCCATATTTAAATAGCAGAAATGACTAATGAAACAACTGGCAGAAGACAGGCAAACGCAATTATTAAAAAATTTGAGTCCATTTAATCAATTTATCGAGGGATATATTTAAACAACAGAAGAATTTGGATCAAAAGAAATCGGAAGAAGGGGAAATGAAGAACACAAGTAATGAATCTATGCATTCCGTTTATATGCTAATACGGAGCGTTTATTTAAAAGTGAAATACTGTAATCGAAAAAATGGATGTTTAGTAGACAGGTACGCGATAACGAAGTTTAAAATCCAATGTCCATTTATGATTGATTTGCTATATTTAAAAACAGATAGAATCTTTTCAAAAGAACGAAGAACAGGATGATAATTTACGCAAGAAAAAGCAAGGTCAAGGCTTAAATAATATGGGCTTTACGGAGATTATATTTAAATGAAATGACTTAATCAAAGCAAATGGCATGTTTGAGAGAAGTATACGATAAGGTTTTTAAAACTGGGATGTCCATTTATGATTGAATTTTCAAAAAGAATATTTAGACAGCAGAATTTAAAATTTTTTTCAAAAAGAAATCGGCAAGTAAGGTTGATATTTTACCGCGGAAAAATTAAGAACCGTCAATCATTCGTTATATGGGCTTTTTGGAGGCATATTTAAAAGCAGAAATGACTGAACGAAACAAACGGCATTTTAAGTTTAATTAGAAACGCAATTAAAAAATCTGGGATGTCAATTTATGATCGATTATATCGAGGACATATTTAAACAAAGAATGAATCTTGACAAAAGAAATCGGCAAGAAGGAAATTTACCGCAAGAAACATTTAATGAACCGTCATACATACCGTTATATGGGTTATGAGCCTTACTTAAAAGGTGACTCTAATCAAAACAAATCAGCATGTTTGAGAGACAGACCCGATAACGAATTATTAAAACTTATGATTCATTTAGAACGATTATATCGGAGATGTATTTAAACAAAGATATGAATCTTGATCAAAAGAAGTCGGCAAGCATGTTGATAATTTAGTAAGAACACAAGTATTGAACCTAATGAACCGTTGATTAGACCTAATTTAAATAGAGAAAGACTCAATCGAATAAATCGGCATGTTTATAGACAGTAGCGATAACGCAGTGTTTAAAAATTTGACGATATAACGAGGGATATATTTTAACGCAGATATGAATTTGATCAAAAGAAATCGGGTACAGGATGAAATTTACGGCAAGAACATACGTATTGAACTTCAAGCATACCGTTTAATGGGCTTATAGAGCGTTATTTAAATAGCAGAAAATGACTCGTAATCGAAAAAAATCGGAGTTTCAGATGACAGGTACCGCGATAACGCAATTATTACAATTTAGATTCCATTTAGAACGATTATATGAGAGATGTTTAAACAACAGAATGAATCTTGATTTAAAAAAATGGCAAGTAATAGTTGAAATTACCGCAAAAACAAGTATTGGAACCGTCAGGCATTCAAAATTGGTAATACGAGCCAATTTAAATAGCAGAAAGACTTAATCCCAAAAAACACATGTTTGAGTAGACGTACCGCGATAACGCAGTTTTAAAACCTGGATTCCAAGATTGATTATATCGAGGGATATATTTAAACAGCAGATATGAATTGGATCAAAGAAATCGGCAAGCAGGATGATAATTTAGCAAAACAAGTATTGAACGTCAAGAAACGTTATATCTTTCGAGCGCATATTTAAATAGAGAAATGATCAATCGAAACAACCGGATTTTCAGAGACAGTGTACCCGATAACGAAATTTTAAAATCCTATGATGTCCATTTTGGAACGATTTAACGAGAGATGATTAAACAACAGAATAACTTGACAAAACAAATCGGAAAGAAAGTTGATTAATTACCGCAAAACACAAGTATTGAAACGTCAGGGCATTCAATTATATTAATACGGGAGGCAATAAAAAGAGAAAGACCAATCCCAAAAAACGGCTTTTGAGTAGGGGTGTACCGCGATAACGCAGTTTTAAACCTGGGATGTCCATTTAGATTAATTATATCGAGGGAAATTAAACAGCAGATATGAATTTGATCAAAAGAAATCGGCAAGTCAGATGATAATTTACCCAAAGAACAATGTATTGAACCAATGCATACCGTTATATTTAAGAGCGCTATATTTAAATAGCAAAATAACGAATCAAACAAACGGCATGTTTGAGTAGACAGGGTACCGCGATAAGCATTTTATTAAAAATCCGATGATGTCCATTAATGAACGATTATATGGAGAGATGTATTTAAACAACAGATATGAATCTTGATAAAAACAATCGAAAGTATGTTGATTAATTACCGCACAACACAAGTATTTAACCGTCAGGCATACAGTTAAATGGCTAACTGGGAGCGCTATATTAAAATAGCAGAAAGGTCTCGTAATCAAAACAAATCGGCATGTTTGAGTAGACAGTGCACCGCGATAACGCAGGTTTAAAATCCTATGATGTTCATTTATGAACGATTATATGAGAGATGTATTTAACAACAGATATAATCTGATCAAAAGAAGTCGGCAAGGTATGTTGACAATTTACCGTAAGAACACAAGTATTGAACGTCAATGCTACCGTTGTATGGGCATACGATGGCGCTATATTTAAATAGCAGAAACGACTCGAATCGAATCAAATCGCATGTTTGAGTAGACAGTGTACCGCAATAACGCAGAGTTTAAAATTCTGGGATGTCTATTTATGAACGATAATATCGAGGGATATATTTAAACAGCAGATATAAATCTTGATCAAAAGTAGTCGGCAAGTACAGGATGATAATTTACGCAAGAACACATGTATTGAACCGTCACGTACTGTTATATGGCTTGCACGGAGCGCTATTTTAAATAGCAGAAATGACTCGTAATCAAAACAAATCGTGCATGTTTGAGTAGACAGTGAACCGCAATAACGGTGTTTAAAATTCTAAGATGTCCATTCATGAACGATTATATTGAGGATATATTTAAACAGCAGATATGAATCTTGATGAAAAGAAGTCGGCAAGTACAGGGATGATAATTTACCGCAAGAACACATGTATGAACTGTCAATGCATACCGTTATATGGCTTACATGGAGCGCTATATTTAAATAGCAGAAATGACACGTAATCAAAACAAACGGCATGTTTGAGTAGACAGTGTACAGTGATAACGCAGTTTTTAAAACTTGGGATGTCCGGATTTATGATTAATTATATCGAGGGATATATTTAAACAGCAGATATGAATCTAGATCAAAAGAAATCGGCAAAGCAGGATGATAATTATCGCAAGAACACATGTGAACCGTCAATGCATACCTCGTTATGGGCTTATACGGAGCGCTATATTTAAATAGCAGAAATGACTCGTAATCAAAACAAATCGGCATGTTTGAGTAGACAGTGCACCGCGATCAACGCAGTTAAAACTCATGATGTCCATTTATGAACGATTATATCGAGAGATGTATTTAAACAACAGATATGAATCTGATCAAAAGAAGTCGGCGTACAGTTGATAATTTACCGTAAGAACACAGTATTAACGTCAATGCATACCGTTTATGGGCTTTACGGAGCGCTTATTTAAATAGCAGAAAGACTGTAATCGAATCAACGGCATGTTTGAGTAGGCAGTGTACCGCAAACGCAGTTTAAAATTTGGATGTCCATTTATGATCGATTAATCGGAGATATATTTAAACAGCAGATATGAATCTTTGATCAAAAGAAGTCGCAAGTACAGGATGATAATTTACCGCAAGAACACAAGTATTGAACCGTCAGGGCATACAGTTATATGGCTAATACGGAGCACTATATTTTAATAGATTAACGACTCGTAATCAAAACAAATCGGCATGTTTGAGAGCAGTACCGCGATAACGCAGTGTTTAAAATTTGATGTCCATTATGATCGAATATCGAGGGATATATTAAACAGCAGATATAATCTTGATCAAAGAAGTCGGCAAGTACAGGATGATAATTTACCGCAAAGAATTACGTATTAACCGTCAATGGCATACGGTTATATGGTTTAATTGAGCGCTATATTAAATAGCAGAAAGACCGTAATCAAACAAATCTTGTTTTGAGAAGACAGTGTACCGCGATAGCAATTATTAAAACCTATGGATGTCCATTTATGAACGATTATATGAGAGATGTTATTTAAAAACAGATATGAATCTTGATCAAAAGAAATCGGCAAGTAGAAGGATAAATTATTTATTTATTTATTTACACTTCTTGTCTAACATGAGTCAATGGCGGACTGACCAAAGGCATTTTCTCCAGTCACCATTGGGTGTTAGAAATGTTAAGGTCAATAATAAAAATTTTAAAAGAAAAAACAAGATTTAAACATAAGAATTGGGTCGTTTAAAAGTACTAAATGTCCAAATATAAAAAAGAAAGTATTACACGTACATAAATATGTTTACAATACAAATATAGTAATAATATATATCCTAGATACACATAAATATAATATATATATTATATGAATAATTAATAAACTTACATCATAAGTACATAAACATACATACATTTATTTTATATATAGTTATAAATATCAGATTAAAATAAAATAAAAGGATCTGTTTCATTGTTGTAATTGATTAAGAGTTTCTTAATTTTCCGTTTAAACTCGTTAGACTTTTAGCCATTCTATTTTGAGGTAACCATTCCACAAGTGAATCGCCTTCGGGAATGATAAATGGGTGAAGTCAGAACGGTGAAAGGACATTGAAGCAGACGATTAACACTGAGCGAAGGTTTTGCTCTACTTCATAGATACTGAAATGGAGGATATGTGTGGAGTAAAAGGTGAATTAGAAAGAAAGAGTTAAGCGTAGATAGCGTCTTGGCGAATAGGTAGCCACGCAATTGAGCACGATAAACGACACATGGTCAAATTTACGGAGATTCAAACGAACGAATGCAGTTTTCAGAAGTCGATCAAGTTTATTGAGGTGATCTGATTCAGGCCAAAGTAGCACACGTCACCATAGTCGATAAGAGGAAAATCAAAGCCTGCACAAGCATTGCCTTTAGTTTGTGATGGCAAAAGTTTTAAACCTGTTAAGCACTGACACCAGTACCTTTTGACCAACAGAAGCAATTTGCAACCTTCCAGTTGGGAGTATTGTCAATATACAAGCCAAGATTTTTCCGCTTTGGCTGATCGGAAGGGATGACTACTCAAAATTTTAGGACAGGGTAAGATAGTTTGCTAACATTCTAGAACTGCCAGCACTATTGTTTGATTTCAATGGGTTGACAGTCAACCCAAACCGGTGACCAACTTTTATAGCAGCTAAATCTTGGTTTATTTTGTTGAACGCAACGTAAGCTTTCTAGATAGGCTTGAGTTATAGCTGTAGATCATCGGCATACAGATGATACGCACTCTGAATACATGTGAGAGGTTATAAAATAGAGAAATAGTGGTGAAGAATACCGCCTTGAGGGAGTCACTTTTATATAACCAGCTGGATGAGACCATCCAAATTACAGATCGTTGGCGCCTGAAGATAAGAAGAAACCATTCCAGAACTTCATCAGAAACCATAAATATACAGATAGAAAGGATTTCGGACTTATGGTATTAAAGGATTGGAAAAGTCTATTAAAACCAGCAAGGTAACTTTAGTATCTCCATGCCCTTTCTATATCATCTGTCACTTTAGAAGGGCAGTAGTTGCTATGGCCAGGTCTGGAAGCCCGATTGAGAGGCTAATTAAATTATTTTGAAAACAAAGAAAGTTGTTAAAAACACAAGACTTGAACTTTAGAAAGAAATGGCAGGATAGAGATGGGTCGGTAACAAGAGAAGTGATGATTAGAACATTAAGGGATAGGCTGGACAAATGCTTTACGCCAGGAAGGAAGGAACTAGACCAAAGGAAAAATTACATAAGGGGATTGCAGGAAGGAAATAATCAAGGCAGGATCGATCATTCTTTCGACCAATTGATCCGCCGACTGGTAGACTTAGTAGCCAGGATGGTTTTTTTGACTTCTTCCAAGAAACTGAGAGAAAGAAAACTGAGTGGAGGAGCGCATCAAACCATTCAAATAAGAAATTGTTCGTTAACTTTTAATGGATCATAGATGAAGCAGTGAGAAATGGTTATTTAAATCATCTAAAGTGATTGAGTTAGGAAGGTTTGTTATGGACTTGCCAAACCATGGTTGCAAGGAACTTCCAGATATTGGCAGGTTAAGTTGAAATATTATCAAGAATATGACGGCGTTTAGCGTTGGTATCATCTGGTTGCACCGATTTCTGCACTTTATATTTAGTCCAGTTATTTCCAGCGATGATTTTAAATATCTGAATGCTCTGGTCTCGCGCCGCATCGTCATTTTGACACCCTGTCAGCCCATGGGAGTAGTAAACCGTTTTATTTTTCACATTTCAGGTGATGGAACGAACAATTGTTAATACAACGTTAAATATACTAATTTTAGTGTCTAAGAGTCCTCATCAATATATCACACATCACAAAGGTTGCCATTCAATATCACTAGTATCTTGGTAGTTGTTCAATGTTAATTTTTGCAAAAGACCGCAAGTGCAGAACTTGTGCTTAGGTTTAGGTGGTTTTAAGGTAAGGAAAGGAAAATAAGGTGATGGGAAAAGATGGAGGGTATTGCCATGAGATGGAAATCAGAAGGATTAGAGGAAAGGATTAGGTGCCAAGTATCTTCACTGGTTAGGTTACGATGGGAAGTTGAAGTGGTAAAATTTGTAAAAGAACTTGATTACAAATGGTAGGAGTTGAGTACGGAAGATTAAAATTTAAGGAGGTCGGTATTGAAATTCCCATGATAATGATGAGACTGAACCCAAAGATTCCAGGACCAATTGAAATGGTGAAATAGTCGATGTTGGGAGGGCAAATACAAACGCCTCACGATTTTAGGTCAATCAATGACCTCACGAAAGTACTGCCGAGGCTGAGTAATTTTGAGGGAGCGAAAGAATCCAAATTTGAGGTACATCTAAATATATTGCCACTCCCCACCTCTTATCAATGATCGTTAGGATAAGGACGAAGCAGGAAGAGCGTAAATAGTTAAGCAAATGGTTTGAGCAACCTCAGACACAGAATAGCGGCACATTACAACTAGCAAAAGGTCACAAAGCTGTCATAGTGATTTGGGACACTTGGGCGTTGATAAGGACACGTTAAGTAAGTTTTTAGCAGGAAAAGAAAATTTTCATTTAAAAGTCACTAAGAGAGCATGGTACAGAGCTAAAACTATCTTCAGTGTCAGAGCTCGAGCTATCTATAATAGAATAAAACGAATCTTCATCTGATATTGATGACATATGGATATTTATAACTATATGATAAATAAAAAAAAAAATAATAATAGTTAAATATATATATATTTAAAAAAATAATATTTTTAATAACTAAATTAGTTAATAATTTATTAAATAACATCTACCGCACCACCCGCCAGCTTTGAAAACAAAATGTTCTAATTTAATTAACAAAATGAAAATAAATACATTATTTTTAACAGGGTACAAAATAAAATTAAAAGTTTAAAAGAAAAAGAATTACAAAAAAACAAATATCTTAAAAAAATAATGTAAAGTAAACATATATAATATACGAACGCAACCATAATGTCATGAAGTTATAACATAAACGTCAAACGACTTTGACACTTGGCCGAAACAATGATAACAATCGTAGTTTTAAGTATTTTTGTTATCATAATATTAGGTTAGTGACTAATTATACAGCTATAACAAAGATTATAAACGAAAAGTTAAATAGTTATATATAAGAAAAATAAATAATAATGTATTTAGACTAGGACTTGCCCCATCTTTGGAAACTTAGTTATTAATGTGGCAAAGTTCATCTTCAGGGATTTTATGAATTGTGCCACAGGATGTCTTTGTGCAGATGACACCACCCACGTCCACACCGCACGCATTCCAAAGTGGAGTCGAGCCTTGACAAAAACAGACTGCCTTTTGTCAAGAACTCCTTATGGATAATGAAGACCCTTTAGCTTGGATTTAGCTTCCATACCTGATTTTACTGTCCATAGAAGTAAACTTAACAAAGATTGGCCTTGATGTTCTTTGCTCTGATGACCAATTCGGACATGCTTTTATTAATCCACTGACATATTATTAAGGCCAAGCTTTTTAAAATAGTCTTGCAGCAACTCCACAACCTCATTTTCCTTTTCAGGAAGGTCCAGTACAATGAGTGATTTTGCGGCTCATTGCGTCTATGTCGTCTACTTGTTTAAGACACTCCTTTATTTGCTGTCTCAAGAGGCTAATTAATGCCAAACACAAGTTCTCTAAAATTGCGGAGCTCGTCACCAATTTTGGAAAAGTATCCTTAGAAGACCCAGCATTCGAGAATCAAACCTTCTTGAAACTGTCCTCAAGTTTCTCTGAGTATTAATAACATCCGCTGTTGGACATATTGAGTGTTATTTAAATTTATCAAGATAATATAGGCTGGCAGGGAGAACTAGTTAAAATATGTTAAACTACATAAACTAAATTTAATAAATAGATTCACTTTTACTAACTTAAAGTTTAAAATTACAATAATAATAAATCTTTTTATTTCTTAACAAAGGTTTATATGCTATCTAAACTATTATAAAGGAGCTAATGTATTTGGTAAAGAGACTAGCCTTGAAATAGTTCATAAGAAACTCATAAAGCATAAGTAGCTAGGCCTTCCCCGGATATTAGTTTCGTATGTTTTCTAATATTTGACCATATCTATTGGTTTTTTTTTCGCTATGTTGGTGAGGAAGTTAAAGTGTAGAGTTGCCGCTGTTGAATGAGTTTGAGTAGTGATTTTGGTAGTTTACACATGTATGTAGTCGTTGTTTTGTATATGGGGTACTTAGTTTATGAGGGCAGGTATGTTGAGAACAGTGATCGGCGTTAGACAAGGTTGACGAGGATAATAAATGAAGAGTGCTATCGAAATATACAAGTAGTTTTTCAGTGTTGGTATAATGGAGGCTTTTCAGGAAGTGTGTGACTTTATTTTAACAAGAAAATTTTTGGATGAGAATAAAATTTAGTTGTTTGTTCAATTTATTGTAATTATTTATTATAATATTTATTTGTATTATAATTTACTGGATTTTATAGGCACCGTGAAGCGTAAGACGTCAATTGTAACCTCTCCCAATTATTTAAAGTAAAATATAATTAAAATATTAGCTCTTAAGTACTAATTAAAAGTTTAATTGTGTAAAGTGGAAGGCCGACTTTTGAGTATATATAAATTGTGAGTCAGGTAGTGTTAGTATACGATATTATTGTGCTAATTGTGTCGTCCAGCTGTCATTGCGGTAATCAATTTCTATTCAAATAGTAAGTAACAAATCAAATTGCTTCCTTTCCTTAATTGCACTTCATTGCGGTTCACGGTTTCGTTTCTTTTTTAATTAACATCATGATGACCCGTAACACAAGCAGCGCGCCAGGTAGAGGAACAGCTCCATTTGGCGCTCCAGGAGTTAAAAGGCGCAAAGAATCAGTGTGGTGCAATTGTTATGGAGAGACGATAATGAAAGGGAAACTTTGCAGATTATCAATAAAAACCGCGACGAAAAGGAACCAGCTGAATCGCAGCAGTGTAACATACACTACAGCAATGATAATTCGTGTGCTAAGGTCGATGGGTTTGATCAGTGCAGGGATGAATATGAGAGGCCTCAGTCTCACCCTCTAAAGTTGAGAGAGCGAAATCAAATGAGGCTCATGAAACTTAAATTTCTGGAAAATAAGAAGGAATATGAAAGCCTCTACACCCAAAGTCTACACAGAACTGTTGGGAAAATACCCACATGCTTCCTAGTCACTGCTTCATAATAATAACTTAAGTACACTGATCTGACTGGTGATGATCAAACCTCCCACCCAGTTCACAGTAGAAATAAGAAAAAGTTAAAGAAAATCAATAAATTTATTAGAAAAATTAACACTTTGTAAACGCAAATAACTAGAAATCTTAAAAAGATATGTGCAGAGAAAATTATTAAAACTGGAAAAATGTTAGTCATGTTATAACTGCCAAAAAAGGCACATCTGACCCATGAGGCTGATATTGAGTCAAGCAGACTGAGATCTCATCCTTAACTAAGTCTTGGATCATTAACAAAAAGTAAGGAAGTATCTCAATACGAAATAACAGAACACATATCAGCTGTAAATGACCTGCTTGAATTAAGTAAATAAATGATCGTTTGACCTATTAACTAAAGTATGTACATAAAAGAGTGTCTAAGTTCTGGTCCTACAGTTGAATATGGCCATCAAATTCTTTGCCCACATCCCAGGCTATGACTCAGCTCACCTGACTGGCCAAGAGAAGAGCATGTTTTCCCATGAGAAATCAAAATGTATAGCGCGATGAAAACAAATATGGTTTGTTGCTAAAATGACAGGTGTATGGGGGAATTCAGACAAACCACTGCTTGCCAGGAGCAACCTACACACAGATACAATGTAAAGAGAATTGAGCATTCATTGCCCAACACTGTCTTACTATTCCTTTACTGGGAGACGGGAGATGTAAACAGTAACTATTTAAAATTAATTCATACAAAACTAATAGTCTTATCGTGCACCATTTGTTTACATTTTACTTATGGAGTTACAGGAAAATTACTATAGTATGTTAACAGTAATCATCAATGTTATATAAGAACAATTGTATATCCTTAGCTCTATTCTTATGTCAAGATCCTATTGACATAAATCAAAGACCACTATAGAAACAGTTATCTGACCTACATAGGTTTAACCTATCAAACTTTTATAAAAAACAGTTAAAGTACAGCTATATTATTGTATTAATAATCAGCCAAGTCTTTGCTATAAAGTCCTCTGATTCTTTGAACAGGTAAATACTCAGACATGTAATGCCTTGGAATATGTTCCAAATAATTTAAATTAAATTTAAGATAACAGAGGCTGTCTCTAGCATATTTAATTGTATTAATAATAACTGCTCATTAATATAAAATAATAAATTTACAAGACATATTACTAAATAAAAATAAGAACCATTGTATTAGCTCATACATCAAACATACAAGGAATAGCTGGTAAGGAACTAAAGTTGAACTTTTTAAACAATTGTAATATAGATGTCATGTGTATTACAGAATCATATATGAAAACCAGATTATATTTAACCTTGATTACTAGGTTACAGCCTGTTCAATATAGAGAAAAGCTACGCGGTGGCTCAATAATAATTGAAAATAATTTAAAATATAAAAATCGTACAGATATAGTGTGAGTTTCCAGTTGAGCAGACTATTGAAATAGCCAGCAGAGCTTGAGCATTTGCTACAATTGTATGTATACAGACCTCCTGAAAAGAAGTTATAAGGGAAACTGAAATTATATTGAACAAATTTAATAAAACTATCTGAATCTAATAAAAAGATAGTAGTTCAGGTGATTTTAACATAAATACTAGAGTAGTTCAACCACCACTATTAGATCTAGATCATTGTTAAATCTATAACCTTTAAACTTACTTTAGCTAACAAGAATTACTGCTCCTCGGCAACATGTATATACATAAATGTCTCATTAATAAATCCATCATTAATATATAAGTTATCATCTGATCATTGTGGACAATTATTTTTGTTTATGATAATAGATCCTACAAAAATATTGTGCAAAAAAAAAATGGTTATTCCTAAGTGTATGGAAATATATTGAGAAGTTTAGAAGTAATACAATAAAATTAATTATTTGCATTATAATAGTAAACCGGATATACTGTATAGTAAATTATTTAAATTTAATAACAACCGAACTTTAAGAGCATATTTATCAAAGAACACAAATCAAAAGATCTGCAGCTTGGTGAATGGGCAACAGTTGGAATGCATAAGAGCAGACATAAGGAACTATATAGTGGCATATCGCAATTCCAATCAATCCTCGTGACATATGTTAATGTATACTCCAAAACATTCAGAAAAGTGTGTTGACAGCGAAGTCACTCTACATAAAAAACAAAATTAAAGTGCATCCACAAAATAAAAATGATTGAAAATAATTACTGGTGAAACAGGAAGGGACAAATAAGAACTTCAGAATTCGGTTAAATGTTAATAATAGTAAATAAATTTGACTAAGATGTTGCATCCTGGCTTTGAAAATTTTTTTTTCAGACATTCCTGTTTTTACCACCAAGTCACTAAGCTCTTTTTCTCCAAACGGTTGCAGAGTTCAGATAAGAAATATTAAAGAACGTAAAGATAATTTCTATTTTAGTAATGTAAGGGATAAAGAGGCTGTGTCCGCTTTTAGTTCCCCTGACATTAAAAAACTGTAGATCTGTGGGGATCTCGGTTAAGGTGATAAATTTATTGATGTTATATCACCTGCCTTGCAGCTATTTTTAATGATAGTATTACATGTGGTAAATTTGACCTTATGAAGCGCCACAGTAAAAGTTCTTCCAGAGTTTAAACTGTGGGCAGTACCACAGACCCCAATAACTTTAGACCCATTAGTATACTGCCTGCGCTTAGTAAAATTTTCTCGAGAAAATAATTTTAACCAATTACTTTGGTACATTTTAACTCTATGTTTAATAACAAACAGTATGGTTTTACACGGTCGTTCTACAACCGATGCAGGTGTCCATCTTATTAAGACTATATTTGAGGCATGTGGGAAGGGCTCACACGACGTAATAGGTGTCTTTCTAGACTCAACCAAAGCATTTGAATCGTGTACAGCATGATACTTTGGTTTGGAAAATACTACCAGGAAAATAAAAAATGCCGCACTCCACCTTCTGACTTCGTACTGAGCCATCGAACTCAGGAGTTGACGTGAACGGCAAGAGATCTCCGGACGGTAGAAGCGTGGGGAGTCCCACAGGATCTATTTTGGGGGCCTTTTCTCTCTCCTTGGTCTATCAACAAATCTACCACACCACCAGGTTGAGAACAACAACGAGATTGAAGCTATTTGCTGATGATACTTTTAATATTTAGAATAAAACGACGTAATCTGCAAAATGATGATGTAAATAATACCTCTCAAGAAATACTGGTTTAGTGCAAAATAATTTGTTAAACAAAAATAAACTAATGTATAAGGTTTCATAACCCTAATGTTCCTCAAGTTGGGTGTGATGGTCAGATGGAGAAGCGCTAGACTACGTACATTGCACTGTACTTCGGCATCACAATAGATTCTAAACTGCAATGGGGCCCCCATATTCATAGACTGGCGAGAGTAAACTTAGCTCAGCGGCTTATGCAGTCAAAAATTAGACAATTAATCAGATGTTGAGACAGCCTGTTTAGTATATTTTGAGTTATTTCTCACAGTATAACGTCTTATGGCATTCTACCGGGGAAACGTGGCTGATATTAATACTATTTTTATATTCAAAAAGAGCGATTCGAGCAGTTCATAACCCAGTCCCAGCAGAATCGCTGAGAAAAAATGTTTACAGAAATTAATGTAATGACTGTTTTTTCTCAATACATATTTGAAAATATTATGTATGTTCATAAAATAAAATGATTTTGTAAAACACAGACACACATAATATAAAATAGGAATAAGCATAACTATGTTCTTCCAAAACTAGGCTCCGAAGAACGATGAAAACTCATGGACAATGTATACTCTTCACAATAAAAATACCAGAAACGTTCAGCTTTTATCTGTACATTAAATAGAACGCTTGACAGATAATACACCTGGTAATGAACTGTTGCCCAGGCTATTTCAAAAGTAGTAAAATGTATTGTTTTATGTAAAAGTTTTGTAAATTTATTGAAGAAAAAGGAAAAAGAAAAGTCCGCTGAAGTTTTTACGCCGGTTCTCTCAGTCAGAGGCTTTCCTATTTCCGAACCGGTGGTAGATTATTTGACAATCAATAAGAAAGTGTAATGCTTCCATATTGAACAAAGATATTTTGACTTGACTTGACTTCACAGATATGGACCGAGGTAGCAAAAAAGAAATTTTCGATGTTGCAGTTTTCAGTTGGGGAAATGGGCAAACTTTTTTCCTTTTCTTCGTCGTTCTCATTAATCATATATGGTTTAAATTTTAGCTGTGAATGTTTCTTTTAGTATTGTATAAAGTATAAAAGATTGTCTGACTGATAGCACGTCCCAGTGTTTGCAAGGTTTCGACGTTGGAAAGTGAAAGGAAGGTCGCTGCAACCTTGGAGAACTGCTCGTTGTGCTCTTTCTACTTGTATTAGGTTGTTTTGCTATTCTCAGGATGTTATGTGCAAATAATTATGACCGACATAGACAGTTATAGACCATCTTTATAGTTCTTGGTCCGACATGTCTTAAAGTTTTAAAATGTAGGCTGGGCTTGAGTCTTGGAGGCAAGGATTCTGTAAAGTTTTGTGGTGTTAGTCTGTAATCCAGTGTTACCCTAAATATTTGTGGTTTTCGACTCACTTATGACGGGACATGGGCGTTGCTAAATTGGTGACACACCTGTATTTGGATTACGTGGCGCAAGTTGGTGGTAGATCAGTTTTTATGCGGTAAGCGGCAATATTACCGTTTTGTCGACATTTATCGTCATCAGGAGATATGACTGGTTTTTTTCAACTGCTTACTCTATTTAGACCTTCCTTGAGCATTTTGCACACATCTTCCCAGGTATTTCTGAGAAGAATAATGTGTCGTCAGCAAAAGCAAATATATCTCCGTTATTAAGTTGGAGCTCACACAAAGCTATTGATATATAAGAAAAGGGTTAGGAATGCTACCTTGAGGCATCTCAAAGTTAATAAAAGTTTCATCATCATCTATTTGTTCATTCTGGCACATTGTGTTCGTAGTTTAGTAATCTGTGAGCAGCGAGAAGGAATTCCTCTGACTCCTATTCTTCCATTTGACCAGAAGGTGTGAATAGATACCGTATCAAAGCTTTTGTGGAGGTCATAAAGATGGCAATGCATTTTCTTTTTGTTCAAGGACGTTACAATGCGCTGACCAGATCAAGCGTACTGCTTCGCCGGTGACTCTTTTGACCGAAAAACCGTATTGGTTGGGTGCTAAGAGATCGTTTGCAGATTCCAAGTAACTGGATTAGTCTTTGTTTATGACGCGCTCTAAGATTTTGATAGTGTTGGTGGTATTGAGATGGGTCTGTAATTGCTCACTAGTCTTTATTGCCTTTTTATGAATCGGTTTGATATGTGGCTTTTTGAACGATGAAGGGAAATAATTCTATGAGATAGACAAGCATAGATGGGCAATGGGTTTGCTGAGAAGAGGGTATCTTTTAACGATTTTGCTGAGATTTGTCTGATTCCCTACAGCACATTTCTCTTTTTAGGTGGTTAAGGACTGAATGATATCGTCTTCAGCATTGGGCCATTATAGACTTTGGGAAAGAGTGGATTGGGGTGGTGATAAAGGCTTGGGGTTTGAAGAGATTGCACCGAGTAGTCTTATTTGGTATCAGAACACTTATTTCTTTAATTATTTTCCATAATTGTTTGTGGTTACCTCGTGCGCTTTCTGGGCCATCATTGTATGCTCTTTTACCTTCTTTGTTAACATCGCAGGTTTCGTACCGTTTTATAGGTAGTGCTCAGAATTCGTTTTCAGGATCCTGCTTATTTCCTAAGGAGGTTGTCCCTATTTCTAATACACTTAGGAGACCTTTACATTCAAGGTTTTTTAATATTAGTCTTTTGGGTTGTTGACTTTTGAAACCGTTTTGAATAGCGGTACAAAAAGACATGTGATTGAGTTGGCTGCTTCATTGGGGTCGGTACAGTTTAAGAAGCTAAAGTCGATATTTGTCATTAATATATCAAGAGCGAGTAATTAATGGTACACGCTTTGCGTTCACTGGATAGATTTTGGAGTAGGCTAAGGTGAGAGCTACTGCAATGGTCTGTTAGAGTGGTATCGATTACGAAACATTTTACCTTGGACTCTAGGTTTCTAATCCATCATGGTCGTAGCATGTACGTCCAAGAGTAGGTAATGTGAGCAGTGAGAATTCCATGGCTAGCTAATATGTGTCCAAGTATTCGTAGTGATGTTTGTTAGGGCGGTATATGTCAGGATCAATATTAATATCTCCACAAATTATTATATTTTTAAAGTGATTCAGTTTTTGAAAGGGTTTGATCAAGAGAGTCAATAAATTTTGTAATATTCCTTTGCGGGGGATCGATAGATACCAATAACACAGGTTGAGGTGTGTTAAGTCGTGAATAAGGTGTTGGCATCATCAAAATTAGGCTCTTCAAATATGCAGTTTAGTGAATTATTGGCAACATGGTAACCTTCTACTTTGTGTTTTGTTATCTGTCGTTGTTGTGTATATAACTGTTATCCCTGGTGTTTACTTTTGGATTTTGCAACCATCTGATAATACAATGATATCCTAGGGCGTTTCTGATGCTTGTAAAAGAGAGGAAATCTCTGTTATATTGCAGGGATAATATGCATATTTTATGATATAATATTTAAGGTTTGATTGTTGTCAGTAATTTTCTTTTTTAATATCATCTACTACACTCGATAATCTCTTGCGATTAGAGCCCAGGTTCGAGGCCAAATTTTTAATATTCTCCATTTAACCGGAAAATGAATATAAGTATTTTATCTTTCTCACGTTACGGAACACGCGCGTTGTCAAAAATATTTTTATTTTTGTTTTGTAACTTGGCTTTGACTGAGTCCTGTTGATCCCTATGATGAATTGCAGGTCTGTGTGTCGTGGAATGTGTTGTGGGTGTGTTGAGAGGGTTGCGTCTCTATTTAACATAGCTTTAAGGAAAGATAACAATAATAAAAAATAAACATGCATAAGACTTACATAAATAACATAACTAAATTAGGTAAAATAGATGTGCACAAATTTACAATATAGAACAGGACATATATGACTATAAAATAAAAAGGAGGAGGGCTAAATCTAGTCACAAGACAATTTTTCGAAGTTCAGCTTCTTCCGACACCTGAATAGGTATTTCGGACTCTCTTTTTGACGTAAACTTTACCGAGGAAGTCCACGTCGCAGATAGCTTTTACTTTTACCCTTCCTGTTAAATAATAAATGTGCTTGAAGGTTTTTGCAGTCAAAGATTCCGATACATACATTGTGCGTGCCGGTCCTTCGAGCTTAATACCTTTTGGTATTGAATAAGGGCTCGTTATCCTGTCTTTACGTTTGTTAACAATTTATAAGAAATTATCAGCTTTCTTTTTCGGAAGAGTAGTTGTATAATCACAATGGCCTTTATTTTAGTCTGGTATATATATTATTTATCTGATTCTGAAATTGGTCTTCTAATCTAAGGCAGCAGATGTCCTTGACAATATGAATATGGGTGTCTTTGGTTTCGACCTGTCTTTTGGAATATTTCTATAAATTAAAGAGTTGCTATGTTTGTGCCTTCTAGTGCTTCTGATTTTATTTTGTAATAAAGCGATCTGTGCTTTTTGTGACTATTAGTCAGTTTCAAAAATACTTATTTTGCCAGTAACTCGTCATGCTTATTGGACATCGTTGTTACCATTTTTTGTATATCTTGATTTGATTTAGTAGGGTACTTCAAGAGTAGTATTAAGACTTTAAATTTGATTCAAATAATGTTTTGATTTCGAGATATTTGAGTAAGAGTTATCGATGATATCTTCAAAAGAACGTTGTGCCGCTTCGTAATATTAAAGTAGTGGTCCTCCGTATTTGAATTAATAATAGTGTTAATTGCGGAGTCCGGAGCTATAACAATGTTCCACAGATGTTTTACCTGCATTCGCAAAAGAAGTAAGCTGGTGGCGGTACGCTGGATGGACATCGTTATACTTTTGCATGGAAATGGTGGGCCTAAATGGTCCGACGGCCGGTGATCACGACCCAAGGAGTGGCCTGTGTGGGTTCGGCGAAAGGGCGTTAATGTGCCAGCGCGCAAATCACAGGTAGCGGGTGGCGGTCAATATAGCCAGTAGCTCATTAGGTTGATTGGAGCAACAGGGGCTATATACTCTCTATCTTTGTCTCGTCCGTGTGTCTCTTTTGTTTCTGGATAGTGTAACAGCTATGAGAATTTATATGCACCCTGTAACTTTATGACGAAGGTAAAATTTGCTAATATTCGTTATTTAGATAAATCAAATATTTATTTAAATGTACTAAACATCGTCCTAGCTGCACCTGATGTTGCGGGGGGGAAGGGAATTAATATAGGCTAGTAATAACTTTAATTTTATCAATAAAAATATCAGGAGCAAATTAAACAATGTCTATTCTTTATGTTCACCTACCGAAAAAAAAAAGTAATTTACCGGTAAGAACACAAGTACGAATTCTGTCAATGCATTCCGTTATATGGGTTTACAGGAGTTATATCAGCAGAAATGACCTGTAATCGAAACACCGGCATGTTTAAGTTTACATAGTGCAATCGCGTAAACGCAATTATTAAAATTCTGGGATGTCCATTTATGATCAATTATATCGAGGATATATTTAAACAACAGATATGAATCTGATCAAAAGAAATCGGCAAGTATAGGGTTGATAATTTACCGCAAGAACACACGTAATGAACCGTCTATGCATTCCGTTATATATGCTAATACGGAGCGTTATATTTAAATGAAGGAAATGACTCGTAATCGGAAACAATCGGCATGTTTTGAGTAGACAGGTACCGCGATAACGTTTTTAAAACTTAATGTCCATTTATGATTGATTATGTCAAGGGATATATTTAAACAACAGATACGAATCTTTCTCAAAAGAATCGCCAAGAACAGGATGATAATTTACTGCAAGAACACAAGTATTTAATGGTCAAGGCTACAATAATATGGGCTTATACGACATTATATTTAAATAACAGAAATGACTCGCAATCAAAGCAAATCGGCATGTTTGAGTAGACAGTATACCGCGATAACGCAGTTTTAAAACCTGGGATGTCCATTTATGATTGATTATATCAAAAGATATATTTAGACAGCAGATATAAATCTTTTTCAAAAGAAACGTGGCAAGTACAGGTTGATATAGTTTACCGCAAGAAGACAAGTAATGAACCGTCAATGCATTCCAAGTTATATGGGTTTAAAATGGAGCGCCATATTTAATAGCAGAAAATGACTGTAATCGAAACAAATCGGCATGTTTAAGTTTACAGGCATCAGCAAACGCAATTATTAAAAATCTGATGTCAATTTATGATCGATTATATCGAGGATATATTTAAACAACAGATATGAATTATCAAAAGAAATCGGCAAGTATAGGTTGATAATTTACCGCAAGAACATTTAATGAACCGTCAATACATACCGTTATATGGGCTATACGAGCGCTATACTTAAATAGCAGAAATGACTTCAACAAAACAAATCATATGTTTGAGTAGACAGTGTACCGCGATAACGCAATTATTAAAAATCCTAGCATGTCCATTTATGAACGATTATATCGAGAGATGTATTTAAACAACAGACAGCGAATCTGGATCAGCAGTCGGCACATGTTGATACCTACCGTAAGAACATGCTATTGAACCCTCAATGCATACTGTATGGGCTATACGTGGCCATATTTAAATAGCAGAAACGACTGTAATCGAACTCAAATCGGCATGTTTGAGGACAGTGCACCGCGATAACGCAGTGTTTAAAATCTTTGACGACTATAACGAGGGATATATTTTAACTAAGATATGAATCTTGATCAAAAGAAATCGGCAAGTACAGGATGATAATTTACGGCAAGAAATATTAATGTATTGAAAAACCGTCAATGCATAATGTTATATGGGCTTATACGAGCGCTATATTTAAATAGCAGAAATGACTCAATCGAAACAAATCGGCATGTTTCAGATGACAGTACCTCAGCGATAACGCAATTATTACACCCATGATGTCCATTTATGAACGATTATATCGAGAGATGTATTTAAACAATAGATATGAATCTTGATCAAAACAAATCGGCGCGGGCATTAGTTGATTAATTACTGCAAAAACACAAGTATTGGAAACTGTCAGGCATTCCAATTATATATACGGAGCGCCAGGCTTAAATAGCAGAAACGACTCGGGTAATCCTAACAAAACGACATGTTTGAGTAGACAAAAATTATGATAACGCAGTTTTAAACTCTGGATGTCCATTTATGATTGATTATACTGAGGATATATTTAAACAGCAGATATGAATTGATCAAGAAATTGCAAGTACAGTGATGATAATTTACCGTAAGAACAAGTATTAAACTGTCAATGCATACCGTTATATGGGCTTATACGTGAGCGCTACATTTAAACAGCAGAAATGACTAAAAATTCAAAACAAACGGCATGTCGGAGTAGACAGTGTACCGTGATAACGCAATTATTAACTTCCTAATGATGTCCATTAATGAACGATTATATCGAGAGGTGTATTTAAACAACAGATGAACTTTGGATCAAAGAAGTCGGCAAGTACATGTTGATACTCCATCAAGAACATGCATGGAACTGTCAACAACCGTTGTATGGGCTTATACGGAGCGCTATATTTAAATAGCAGAAATGACTGTAATCGAATCAAATCGGCATGTTTAAGTAGACAGGACCGCAATAACGCAGTGTTTAAATCTAGGAGTCCATTTATGAACGATTCTATCGAGGGATATATTAAAACAGCAGATATGAATCTTGATCAAAGAAGTCGGCAAGAAGAGGATGATAATTTATCACATCAATACGTATTGAACCGTCATTGCATACCGTTATATGAGCTTTACGGACAGCTATATTTAAATAGCAGAAATGACTCGTAATCAAACAAATCGGTATGTTTGAGTAGATAGTACCGCGATAACGCAATTATTAAAACTTATGATGTCCATTTATGAACGATTAGTATCGAGAGATGTATTTAAACAATAGATATGAATTCGGATCGTTAGTCGGCAAGTACATGCTGATAATTTACCCGTAAGAACACAAGTATTGAAACTGTCAATGCATACCAAGTCAGGCTGGCTTATACGAACGCATTTAAATAGCAGAAACGACTCGTAATCGAACCAACCGGCATAAGTTTATAGACAGTGTACCGCAATAATGCAGTGTTTAAAATTCTGAGATGTCCATTTATGAACGATTATATCGAGGATATATTTAAACAGCAGATATGAATCTTGACCAAGAAGTTTGGCAAGCAATAGGACATATAATTTACCGCAAGCATACATGTATTGAACTGTCAATGCATACCGTTATATGGGCTTATACGAGTGCTTGGTATTTAAATAGCAGCAGAAATGACTCGTAATCAAAAACAACTGCATGTTTTGAGTAGAGACAGTGTACCGCGATACGCATTTTGTTAAAACTTATGATGTCCATTAATGAACGATTATATCGAGAGATGTATTTAAACAACAGATATGAATCTTGGATAAAACAAAACAGAAAGTACAAGTTGATTACATCACTTTCAATAACAAGGATTGAACCGTCAGGGCATACAGTTATATGGCTACGAGCGCTATATTAAAAATAGCAAAAAGTACCTGTAATCAAAAACAAATCGGCATGTTTGGAGTAGATGTGCAATCATGATATGCAGTGTTTAAATCATGTCCATTTATGAACGATTATATCGGAGAGATGTATTTAAACAACAGATATGAATCTTAATCAAAACAAATCGTTAATGCACAAGTTGATTAATTACCGCAAAAACACAATTATCGAACCGTCAGGGTATTCAATTAAATGGCTAATAATACGCTATATTTAAATAGCAGAAATGACTCGTAACCTAATAAACGGCAAGTTTGAGTAGACAGCACCATGATAACCCAGTTTTAAACTAGGGATGTCCATTTATGATTGATAAATATCGAGGGATATATTTATACAGCAGCTGGTGAATCTTGATCAAAAAAGAACGGCAAGTACAGGATGATAATTCACCGCAAGAACACATGTATTGAACTGTCAATGCATACCGTTATATGGCTTATACGAGCGCTATATTTAAAATAGCAGAAATGACTCGTAATCAAAACAAATGGGTATGTTTGAGAAGACAGTGTACCGCGATAACGCAATTATTAAAACTTATGCGATGTCTATTTTGAACGATTATATCGAGAGATGGTCAAACAACAGATATGAATCTGATCAAAAAGAAGTCGGCAAGTACAGGTTGTTAATTTAATGCAAGAACACAGGTAAATGAACCGTCCATGTATTCCGTTATATGGGGCTTATAGGAGCGCTAAATTTTAATAGCAGAAACGACTCGTAATCCTAACAAAACGGCAAGTTTGAGACAGTACTGCGATAACGCAGTTTTAAAACTTGGGATGTCCATTTATGATTGATTATACCGAGGGATATATTTAAACAGCAGATATGAATCTTGATCAAAAGAAATCGGCAAGGTTATGGATGATAAATTACTGCAAGAACACATGTATTGAACCGTCAATGCATACCGTTATATGGGCTTATACGTGAGCGCCATATTTAACAGTAGAAATGACTTGCAATCAAAACAAATCGGCATGTTTGAAAAGACAGTGTACTGCGTAAATGCAATTATTAAAACTTAAGGATGTCCATTTATGAACGATTATATCGAGAGATGACAACAAATAGATATGAATCTTGATCAAAAGAAGTCGGCAAGTACAGGTTGTTAATTTACTGCAAGAACACAGGTAATGAACCGTCCATGCATTCCGTTATATGGGCTTAGAGCGCTATATTTAACAGCAGAAACGACTCGTAATCCCAACAAAATGGCAAGTTTGAGTAGACAGTGTACCGCGATAACGAAGTTTTTAAACTTGGATGTCCATTTACATCAATAATGAGGGACATATTTAACAGCAGATAAGGAATCTTGGATCAAAAGAAACGGCAAGTACAGTAAGGATAATTTACCACAAGAACACATGTATTGAACCGTCACATACCAATATATGGGTTTATACGGAGCGCTATATTTAAATAGCAGAAATGACTGCAATCAAAAACAAATCGGTTGCTTGAAAAGATACAGTGTACCGCGTAACGCAATTATTAAAACTTAAGGATGTCCATTTATGAATGATTATATCGAGAGATGGATTTAAACAACAGATATGAATTCCTGACTGGAAAAGAAGTTTGCGTTACAGGTTGTTAATTTGCCGCAAGAACACAGGCAATGAACCGTCCATGCATTCCGCGTTATATGGGCTTATATAGGGAGCGCTATATTTTAATAGCAGAAATGACTCGTAATCGAAACTAATCGGCATGTTTGAGTAGACAGTGTAACGTGATAACGCTATCTTTAGAATCCAGGGATGTCCATTTATGAACGATTATACTGAGAGATGTATTAAAACAACAGATATGAATCTTGGATCAAAATAAACCGGCAAGTATGTTGATTTATCACCGCAAAAACATGCAAGTATTGGAACTAGTATTTAATTAGTGGGCTAACATGTAGCGCTATATTTAAATATTGAAACGACTCCGTAATCGAATCAAATCGGTATGTTTGAGTAGACAGGGCCGCGATAACGCAGTGTTTAAATCCTGGGATGTCCATTTATGCACGATTATATCGAGGGATATATTTAAACAGCAGATATGAATCTGATCAAAAGAAATCGCCAAATACAGGAAGATAATTTACCGCACGAACACAAGTATTAACGGTCAAGGCTTAAGGTAATATAATAATACGGAGCGTTATATTTAAATAGCAGAAATGACTCGTAATCGAAACAAACTACATGTTTGAGTAGACAGTGTGTAATTGCGTAAACGCAATTATTAAAACGTATGATGTCCATTTTGAACGATTCTATCGAGGATATACAACAACAGATTTGAATCTTGTTTAAAGAAATTTGGCAAGAACAGTTGATTAAATACCGCAAAACACAAGTATTAAACCGTCAGGGCATTCATAATTGCTGGGCTAACATGGAGCGCTATATATAAATAGTATATCGACTCGTAATCCAAACAAATCGGCATGTTTGAGAAGACAGTACCATGACAGCGAAGCTTTTAAAAACTTGGGATGTCCATTTTGATTGATTATATCGAGGATATTAAACAGCAGATATGAACTTTGATCAAAAGAAATCGGAAAGTGTTATGGATGACACTTACCGCAAGAACACATGTATTGAACCGTCAGTGCCACCGTTATATGGGCTTTTACGAAGCGCCATATTTAAATAGCAGAAACGACTCGTAATCAAAACAAATCGGCATGTTTAAGTAGACAGTGTACCGCAATAACGCAGTGTTTAAAATTTCTGCCTTGACAAAAACAGACTGCCTGGCTCTGTCAAGAACTCCTATGGATAATGAAGACCCCTTGTAGCTTGGATTTAGCCCTTCCATACCGATTTTACTGTCCATAGGAAGCAAACTTAACAAGATTGGCCTTGCATGTTCTTTTGCTCGCTGATGACCAATTCGGTGACATGCTTTTATTAATCCACCGGACACATATATTAAGGGGCCAAGCTTTTTAAAATAGTCTTGCAGCAACTCATAACTCATTTTCCTTTTCAGGAAGGTCCAGTACAATGAGTGATTTTTGCGGCTCATTGCGTCTATGTCGTCTACTTGTTTAAGACACTCCTTATTTGCTGTCTCAAGAGGCCATTAATGCTAAACACAAGTCTCTAAAATTGCGGAGCTCGTCACCAATTTTGCAAATATATCCTTAGAAGACCCGCATTCAGATCAAAACCTTCTGGAACACTGTCCTCAAGTTTCTCCTGAGTATTAATAACATCCGCCAAGGACATATTGAAGAAGTTATTTAAATTTATCATGAGAATATAGTGCTGGCAGGAGAAACTAGTTAAAATATGTTAAACTACATAAACTAAATTTAACAAATAGATTCACTTTTACTAACTTAAAGTTTAAAATTACAATAATAATAAATCTTTTTATTTCTTAACAAAGGTTTATATGCTATCTAAACTATTATAAAGGAGCTAATGTATTTGGTAAAGAGACTAGCCTTGAAATAGTTCATAAGAAACTCATAAAGCATAAGTAGCTAGGCCTTCCCCGGATATTAGTTTCGTATGTTTTCTAATATTTGACCATATCTATTGGTTTTTTTTTCGCTATGTTGGTGAGGAAGTTAAAGTGTAGAGTTGCCGCTGTTGAATGAGTTTGAGTAGTGATTTTGGTAGTTTACACATGTATGTAGTCGTTGTTTTGTATATGGGGTACTTAGTTTATGAGGGCAGGTATGTTGAGAACAGTGATCGGCGTTAGACAAGGTTGACGAGGATAATAAATGAAGAGTGCTATCGAAATATACAAGTAGTTTTTCAGTGTTGGTATAATGGAGGCTTTTCAGGAAGTGTGTGACTTTATTTTAACAAGAAAATTTTTGGATGAGAATAAAATTTAGTTGTTTGTTCAATTTATTGTAATTATTTATTATAATATTTATTTGTATTATAATTTACTGGATTTTATAGGCACCGTGAAGCGTAAGACGTCAATTGTAACCTCTCCCAATTATTTAAAGTAAAATATAATTAAAATATTAGCTCTTAAGTACTAATTAAAAGTTTAATTGTGTAAAGTGGAAGGCCGACTTTTGAGTATATATAAATTGTGAGTCAGGTAGTGTTAGTATACGATATTATTGTGCTAATTGTGTCGTCCAGCTGTCATTGCGGTAATCAATTTCTATTCAAATAGTAAGTAACAAATCAAATTGCTTCCTTTCCTTAATTGCACTTCATTGCGGTTCACGGTTTCGTTTCTTTTTTAATTAACATCATGATGACCCGTAACACAAGCAGCGCGCCAGGTAGAGGAACAGCTCCATTTGGCGCTCCAGGAGTTAAAAGGCGCAAAGAATCAGTGTGGTGCAATTGTTATGGAGAGACGATAATGAAAGGGAAACTTTGCAGATTATCAATAAAAACCGCGACGAAAAGGAACCAGCTGAATCGCAGCAGTGTAACATACACTACAGCAATGATAATTCGTGTGCTAAGGTCGATGGGTTTGATCAGTGCAGGGATGAATATGAGAGGCCTCAGTCTCACCCTCTAAAGTTGAGAGAGCGAAATCAAATGAGGCTCATGAAACTTAAATTTCTGGAAAATAAGAAGGAATATGAAAGCCTCTACACCCAAAGTCTACACAGAACTGTTGGGAAAATACCCACATGCTTCCTAGTCACTGCTTCATAATAATAACTTAAGTACACTGATCTGACTGGTGATGATCAAACCTCCCACCCAGTTCACAGTAGAAATAAGAAAAAGTTAAAGAAAATCAATAAATTTATTAGAAAAATTAACACTTTGTAAACGCAAATAACTAGAAATCTTAAAAAGATATGTGCAGAGAAAATTATTAAAACTGGAAAAATGTTAGTCATGTTATAACTGCCAAAAAAGGCACATCTGACCCATGAGGCTGATATTGAGTCAAGCAGACTGAGATCTCATCCTTAACTAAGTCTTGGATCATTAACAAAAAGTAAGGAAGTATCTCAATACGAAATAACAGAACACATATCAGCTGTAAATGACCTGCTTGAATTAAGTAAATAAATGATCGTTTGACCTATTAACTAAAGTATGTACATAAAAGAGTGTCTAAGTTCTGGTCCTACAGTTGAATATGGCCATCAAATTCTTTGCCCACATCCCAGGCTATGACTCAGCTCACCTGACTGGCCAAGAGAAGAGCATGTTTTCCCATGAGAAATCAAAATGTATAGCGCGATGAAAACAAATATGGTTTGTTGCTAAAATGACAGGTGTATGGGGGAATTCAGACAAACCACTGCTTGCCAGGAGCAACCTACACACAGATACAATGTAAAGAGAATTGAGCATTCATTGCCCAACACTGTCTTACTATTCCTTTACTGGGAGACGGGAGATGTAAACAGTAACTATTTAAAATTAATTCATACAAAACTAATAGTCTTATCGTGCACCATTTGTTTACATTTTACTTATGGAGTTACAGGAAAATTACTATAGTATGTTAACAGTAATCATCAATGTTATATAAGAACAATTGTATATCCTTAGCTCTATTCTTATGTCAAGATCCTATTGACATAAATCAAAGACCACTATAGAAACAGTTATCTGACCTACATAGGTTTAACCTATCAAACTTTTATAAAAAACAGTTAAAGTACAGCTATATTATTGTATTAATAATCAGCCAAGTCTTTGCTATAAAGTCCTCTGATTCTTTGAACAGGTAAATACTCAGACATGTAATGCCTTGGAATATGTTCCAAATAATTTAAATTAAATTTAAGATAACAGAGGCTGTCTCTAGCATATTTAATTGTATTAATAATAACTGCTCATTAATATAAAATAATAAATTTACAAGACATATTACTAAATAAAAATAAGAACCATTGTATTAGCTCATACATCAAACATACAAGGAATAGCTGGTAAGGAACTAAAGTTGAACTTTTTAAACAATTGTAATATAGATGTCATGTGTATTACAGAATCATATATGAAAACCAGATTATATTTAACCTTGATTACTAGGTTACAGCCTGTTCAATATAGAGAAAAGCTACGCGGTGGCTCAATAATAATTGAAAATAATTTAAAATATAAAAATCGTACAGATATAGTGTGAGTTTCCAGTTGAGCAGACTATTGAAATAGCCAGCAGAGCTTGAGCATTTGCTACAATTGTATGTATACAGACCTCCTGAAAAGAAGTTATAAGGGAAACTGAAATTATATTGAACAAATTTAATAAAACTATCTGAATCTAATAAAAAGATAGTAGTTCAGGTGATTTTAACATAAATACTAGAGTAGTTCAACCACCACTATTAGATCTAGATCATTGTTAAATCTATAACCTTTAAACTTACTTTAGCTAACAAGAATTACTGCTCCTCGGCAACATGTATATACATAAATGTCTCATTAATAAATCCATCATTAATATATAAGTTATCATCTGATCATTGTGGACAATTATTTTTGTTTATGATAATAGATCCTACAAAAATATTGTGCAAAAAAAAAATGGTTATTCCTAAGTGTATGGAAATATATTGAGAAGTTTAGAAGTAATACAATAAAATTAATTATTTGCATTATAATAGTAAACCGGATATACTGTATAGTAAATTATTTAAATTTAATAACAACCGAACTTTAAGAGCATATTTATCAAAGAACACAAATCAAAAGATCTGCAGCTTGGTGAATGGGCAACAGTTGGAATGCATAAGAGCAGACATAAGGAACTATATAGTGGCATATCGCAATTCCAATCAATCCTCGTGACATATGTTAATGTATACTCCAAAACATTCAGAAAAGTGTGTTGACAGCGAAGTCACTCTACATAAAAAACAAAATTAAAGTGCATCCACAAAATAAAAATGATTGAAAATAATTACTGGTGAAACAGGAAGGGACAAATAAGAACTTCAGAATTCGGTTAAATGTTAATAATAGTAAATAAATTTGACTAAGATGTTGCATCCTGGCTTTGAAAATTTTTTTTTCAGACATTCCTGTTTTTACCACCAAGTCACTAAGCTCTTTTTCTCCAAACGGTTGCAGAGTTCAGATAAGAAATATTAAAGAACGTAAAGATAATTTCTATTTTAGTAATGTAAGGGATAAAGAGGCTGTGTCCGCTTTTAGTTCCCCTGACATTAAAAAACTGTAGATCTGTGGGGATCTCGGTTAAGGTGATAAATTTATTGATGTTATATCACCTGCCTTGCAGCTATTTTTAATGATAGTATTACATGTGGTAAATTTGACCTTATGAAGCGCCACAGTAAAAGTTCTTCCAGAGTTTAAACTGTGGGCAGTACCACAGACCCCAATAACTTTAGACCCATTAGTATACTGCCTGCGCTTAGTAAAATTTTCTCGAGAAAATAATTTTAACCAATTACTTTGGTACATTTTAACTCTATGTTTAATAACAAACAGTATGGTTTTACACGGTCGTTCTACAACCGATGCAGGTGTCCATCTTATTAAGACTATATTTGAGGCATGTGGGAAGGGCTCACACGACGTAATAGGTGTCTTTCTAGACTCAACCAAAGCATTTGAATCGTGTACAGCATGATACTTTGGTTTGGAAAATACTACCAGGAAAATAAAAAATCGGCATGTTTCAGATGACAGTACCGCGCGGACAACGCAATTGGTTACACCCCATGATGTCCATTTATGAAACGATTATATCGAGAGATGTATTTAAACAACAGATATGAATCTGATCGAAAACAAATCATAAGTACAGCTGATTAATTACTGCAAAACACAAGTATTGAAACTGTCAGTATTCAATTATATGGCTAATACGGAGCTATATTTAAATAGCAGAAACGACTGTAATCCTAATACAAAACGACATGAGTAGACAGTACCGCGATAACGCAGTTTTTAAAATCCTGGATGTCCATTTATGATTGATTATATCGAGGATATTTAAACAGCAGATGGGTGAATCTTGATCAAAAGAATCGGCAAGACAGGATGATAATTTTACTGCGCAAGAACACAAGTATTAAAACCGTCAATGCATACCGTTATATGGGCTTACATGAGCGCTACATTTAAACAACAGCAGAAATGACTCGTAATCAAAACAAATCGGGCAAGCGTTTGAGTACAAGGTACCGCGATAACGCAATTATTAACTTCCCATGATGTCCATTAACAACGATTATATCGAGATGTATTTAAACAAATAGATAAGGAATCTTGATCAAGAAGTCGGCAAGTACATGTTGATAATTTCATCAAGAACACAAGTATTGAACTGTCAATGCAAACCCGTTGTATGGGCTTATACGGAGGCCATATTTAAATAGCAGAAACGACTCGTAATCGAATCAAATCGGCAATGTTTAAGCAGAGACAGTGTACCGCAACAACGCAGTGTTTAAAATTGGAGATGTCCATTTATGAACGATTCTATCGAGGGATATATTAAAACAGCAGATATGAATCTTGGATCAAAAGAAGTCGGCAAGTACAGGATGATAATTTACTGCAAGAACACATGTATTGAACCGTCATTGCATACCGTTATATGAGCTTACGGCGCTATATTTAACAGCAGAAATGACCTGTAATCAAACAAATCGGCATGTTTGAGTAGACAGTGTACCGCGATAACGCAATTACTAAAACTATGATGTCCATTTTATGAACGATTATATCGAGAGATGTATTTAAATGTAACAGATATGAATCTTGATCAAAAGAAGTCGGTGTTACATGTTGATAATTTACTGTAAGAACACAAGTATTGAACTGTCAATGCATGGCCCGTTGTATGGGCTTATACGGAACGCCATTTAAATAGAAACGACCCGTAATCGAATCAAATCGGCATGTTAAGTATAAAAAATCGCAATAACGCAGTGTTTAAAACGAGATGTCCATTTATGAACGATTATATCGAGGATATATTTAAACAGCAGATGGAATCTTGACCGCAGTCGGTGTTATGAGATGATACCTACTGCAAGAAATTACATGGTTGAACCGTCATCGCATACCGTTATATGGGCTTATACGATATATCAAACAGCAGGAAATGACTCGTAATCAAACAACCTACAATGGAGTAGACAGTAAAATATGATAACGCATTGTTAAAACTTATGATGTCCATTAATGAACGATTATCGAGATGTATTGAACAACAGATAGGCGAATTCGATAAAACAAAAAATGGAAAGTATGTTACTAATTACCGCGGCAATAACACAAGGATTGAAACCGTCAGCATACAGTTATAAGGGCTAATACGGAGCGCTATATTAAAATAGCAAAAAGGACCTGTAATCAAAACAAATCGGCATGTTTGAGTAGACAGTGCACCGCGATAACGCAGTGTTTAAAATCCTATTATGTCCATTTATGAACGATTATATCGAGAGATGACGTAAACAACAGATAACTAATCAAAACAAATCATACGCATGTTGATTAATTACCGCAAAACACAAATTATCGAACCGTCAGGGTATCTAATTAAATGGCTAATACGGAGCGCTTATATTTAAATAGCAGAAACGACTCGTAATCCTAATAAAACGGCAAGTTTGAGTAGACAGTAAATCGCTAGTGACAACCTAAAGCTTTAAAAATCCAGGGTTCATTTATGATTGATAATATCGAGATATATTTATACAGCAGCTATGAATCTTGATCAAAAAGAAATTGTAAGTACAGATGACACCTGCACTGCAAGAACACATGTATTAAACTGTCACGTATACCGTTATATGGGTTTACATGGAGCGCTATTTAAATAGCAGAAACAATGTAATCAAAACAACGTTGAGTACATAGTGTACTGCGATAACGCAATTATTAAAATCCTATGATGTCTATTTATGAAACGATTATAATGAGAGGCTGCATTAAACAGATATGAATTCGACTGCAAGAAGTCGGCAAGGCTGGTAGGTTGTTAATTTACTGCAAGAACACAGGTAATGAACCGTCCATGCATTCCGTTATATGGGCTTATAGGAGCAGCAATTTTAATAGCAGAAACGACCTCCGTAATCCTAACAAAACGGTAAGTTTGAGACAGTGCACCGCGACAACGTGTTTTAAAATCCTGGGATGTCCATTATGATTGATTATATCGAGGGATATATTTAAACAGAAAGCAGATATGAATCTTGATCAAAAGAAATCGGCAAGTAAGCAGGATGATAAATTACTGCAAGAACATGTATTGAACCGTCAATGCATACCGTTATATGGGCTTATACGGAGCGCTTATTAACAGTAGGAATGACCTGCAATCGTACCAAATCGGCATGTTTGGAAAGACAGTGTACCGCGTAAACGCAATTATTAAAAACTGCGATGTCCATTTATGAACGATTATATTGAGAGATGGATGAACAATGATAAGGAATCTTGATCAAAAGAAGTCGGCAAGTACAGGTTGTTAATTTACTGCAAGAATACAGGTACGAACCGTCCATGCATTCCCGTTATATGGGCTTATAGGGAGTGCTATATTTTAATAGCAGAAATGACTCTGTAAATCCTAACAAACGGCAAGTTTGAGTAGACAGTGGCTCATGATAACGCAGTTTTAAAACTTGGATGTCCATTTATGATTGATTATATCGAGGGATAGCATTTGAACAGCAGATATGAATCTGATCAAGAACTGGCAAGTACAGTATGATAACTTACCACAAGAACACACATGTATTGAACTGTCAACGCACACCGTTATATGGGTTTATACGGAGCGCCAGTATTTAAATAGCAGAAATGACTCCGTAATCAAACAAATCGGCATGTTTGAAAAGACAGGACCGCGTAAAACGTGCGAATTTATTAAAACTCGGCGATGTCCATTTAAGGAACGATTATATCGAGAGATGGATTTAAACAATAGATAAGGAATCTGATCAAAAAGAAGTCGGCAAGTACAGGTTGTTAATTTACCGCAAGAACACAGGTAATGAACCGTCCATGTATCTCCATGGTATGGGTTTAGGGAGCGCCATATTTAATAGTGAAAATGACTCGTAATCGAAACTAATCGGCATGTTTGAGTAGACAGTGTAACGATAACGCTATCTTTAGAATCCAGGAGTCCATTTATGAACGATTACATCGAGAGATGTATTTAAACAACAGATACGGAATTGATCAAATAAACGGGCAAGTACAAGTTGATTTATCACCGCAAAACACAAGTATTGAACCGTCAGGGCATTTAATTATGTGGGCTAATACGTAGCGCTATATTTGGGAATATTGAAATGACTCCGTAATCGAATCAAATCGCATGTTTGAGTAGATGAAAATTGCGATAACGCAGTGTTTAAAATCCTGGATGTCCATTTATGCACGATTATATCGAGGGATAGTACGAACAGCAGATATGAATCTTGGATCAAAAGAAACGTCAAATACAGAAGATAATTTACCGCACGAACACAAGTATTGAACGGTCAAGGCTTACAGTAATATGGCCAATACGAGCAAGCATTTAAATAGCAGAAATGACCGTAATCGAAACAAATCGGTATGTTTGAGTAGACAGTGTACCGCGTAACGCAATTATTAAAACGTATGATGTCCATTTTGAACGATTCTATCGAGGGATATATTAAACAACAGATTTGAATTGTTTAAAGAACGGCAAGAACAAGTTGATTAAATACCGCAAAAACACACACAAGTATTAAACCGTCAGGGTATTTAACTATATGGCTAATACGAGCGCTATATATAAACAGTGACACGACCGTAACCAAAACAAATCGCGCTCTAGGTATAGTGTACCGCGTTGACAGCGCAGTTTTTAAAACTGGATGTCCATTTTGATTGATCATATCGAGGATATATTTAAACAGCAGATATGAATCTTGATCAAAGAAATCGGAAAAGTACAGGATGATAATTTACCAAGAACACACATGTATTGGAACTGTCAGTGCATACCGTTATATGGGCTTTACGAAGGCTATTTAAATAGCAGAAACGACCAATCAAAACAAACGATGTTTACAGACAGTGTACCGCAACAACGCAGTGTTTAAAATTTGAGATGTCAATTTATGAACGATTCTATCGAGGGATATATTAAAACAGCAGATATGAATCTTGATCAAAAGAAGTCGGCAAGTACAGGATGATAATTTAACAAAAGAATTATTGTATTGAACCGTCATTGCATACCGTTATATGAGCTTTTACGAGCGCTTTATATTTAACAGCAGAAATGACTTCGTAATCAAAACAACCGGCATGTTTGAGTAGACAGTGTACCATGATAACGCAATTATTAAAAACTTATGATGTCCATTTATGAACGATTATACTGAGAGATGTATTTAAACAACAGATAGCGAATCTGATCAAAAGAAGTCGGCAAGTACATGCTGATAATTTTACTGTAAGAACACAAGTATTGAACTGTCACGCATACCGTTGTATGGCTTATACGGAACGCTATATTTAAATAGCAGAAACGACTCGTAATCGAATCAAACCGGCATGTTTAAGTAGACAGTGTACCGCAATAATGCAGTGTTTAAAATTTGATGTCCATTTATGAACGATTATATCGAGGGATATATTTAAACAGCAGATATGAATCTTGATCAAAAGAAATCGGCAAGTGCTGGCAGGATGATAATTTACCGCAAGAACACATGTATTGAACCGTCAATGCATACCGTTATATGGGCTTATACGTGGAGCGCTATATTTAAATAGCAGAAATGACTCGTAATCGAAACAAATCGGCATGTTTGAGTAGACAGTGTACTGCGATAACGCATTTTGTTAAAAATCACATGTCCATTAATGAACGATGAATGAGAGAAGGCTTAAACAACAGATATGAATCTTGATAAAACAAATCAGAAAGTACAAGTTGATTAATTCACACGTACAACACAAGGGCAAGGATTGGAACCGTCAGGGCATACAGTTATATACAATACGGAGCGCCAGTATTAAAACAGCAAAAAGGACTCGTAATCAAAACAAACTGGCATGTTTGAGAGACAGGCACCGCGATAACGCAGTGTTTAAAATCCGCTATGTCCATTTATGAACGGTCATACTGAGAGACAGATGAACAACAGATATGCGAATCTTAATCAAAACAACCGGCATTGGTTGTGTTGGATTAATTACCGCAAAACACACCACGAAACCAAGTCAGTATCTAACTGGCTAATACGGAGTTGAGTATTTAAAATAGCAGAAATGACTGTAATCCAATAAACGGCAAGTTTGGAGTAGACAGTGTACCCGCATAACTGCTTTAAAAATCCAGGATGTCCACGGCGATTAATAACAGGATATATTTATACAGCAGCTATGAATCTGGATCAAAGAATCGGTAAGTACAGGATGATAATTCACCGCAAGAATAAGAAGTATTAACCCACACGTGCCTGTTATATGGGCTTATATTAAGCTAAGTATTTAAAATAGCAGAAATGACTGTAATCAAAACAAATCGGCATGTTTGAGAAGACAGGTACCGCGATAACGCAATTATTAAAACCTATGATGTCCATTTATGGAACGATTATATCGAGATGTATTTAAAACAACAGATATGAATCTTGATCAAAAGAAGTCGGCGTTACAGGTTGTTAATTTACCGCAAGAACACAGGTACGAAACTGTCCATTCCGTTATATGGGCATATAGGGAGCGGGCTATTTTAATAGCAGAAACCCACTCCGTAATCCCAACAAAACGGGTGTTTGAGTAGACAGTGTACTTGATGCAATGCAAAAGCCAAACCGATGTCCATTTATGATTGATTATACGGAGGGATATATTTAAACAGCAGATAAGGGAATCTTGATCAAAAGAAATCGGTACAGACGGATAAATTACTGCAAGAACACAGCTGTATTAGAACCCGTCAATGCATACCGCCGCGTGGCTTACACGAGCGCTATATTTAAATAGCAGAAATGACTCGTAATCAAAACAAAATGGAAATGTCGAAAAGATGCAAACGCAATTATTAAAACCATGATGCCTATCAGAACGATTATATCGAGAGAGAGATGATTAAAACAGATATGAATCTTGATCAAAAGAAGTCGGTACAGGTTGTTAATTTACTGCAAGAACAGATGGTAATGAAACCGTCCATGTATTCCGTTATATAATAGGGGAGTTATATTTTTATTAGCAAGCAGAAACGACCAATCCTAACAAAACGGCAGTTTTGGTAGATGAAAAATATGATAACGCAGTTTTTGCAAAATCCTGATGTCCATTTATGATGATTATATCGAGGGATATTTAAACAGCAGATATGAATTTTGATCAAAAGAAATCGGTAAAGGCTATATTTGATAATTTACCAGCAGAACACATGCGTATTGAACCGCCAATGGCTACTGTTATATGGGCTTACATGAGCCAAGAAGCCTAACAGTAAGAAATGACCTGTAATCAAAACAAATCACATGTTTGAAAAGATAGCGTACCGCGTAAACGCAAATTATTAAACTTAAGATGTCCATTTATGAACGATTATATCGAGAGATGGATTTAGTCAACAGATATGAATTCTTGATCAAAAGAAGTCGGCAAGTACAGGCTGGCACTTTACCGTAAGAACACAGGTAGTAATGAACCGTCCATGCATTCCGTTATGGGCTTATAGGAGCGCTATATTTTAACAGGGCAGAATGACCGTAATCGAAAACTAATCGGCATGTTTGGAGGTGGACAAAAAATGTGATAACGCTTATCTTTAGAACTAGGGATGTCCATTTATGAATCTATCGGCACGAGAGATGTATTTAAACAACAGATAAGTGAATTCGGATCAAAAGAAATCGGTACATGTTGATTTATCACCCGCAAAACACAAGTATTAAACCGGTCAGGGAAGAATAATTATGTGGGCTAATACGTAGCGCCATATTTAAATAGCTGGAAATGACTCGTAATCGAACCAACCGGTGGCTGTTTGAGCAGATGCGTACCGCGATAACGCAGTGTTATAAAAATCCTGGACAGTCTACTATACTTGATTATATCGAGGATATATTTAAAACAGCAGATATGAATCTTGATCAAAAGAACGCCAAATACAGGAAGATAATTTACCGCACGAACACAAGTATTGAACGGTCAAGGCTTACAAGTAATATGGCTTATGTGAGCGTTATTTGCAGAAACACCGTAATCGAAAACAAATGGCATGTTTGAGTAGACAGTGTACCGCGTAAATGCAATTATTGAAACGCGATGTCCATTTATGAACGATTCTATCGAGGGATATATTAAAACAACAGATTTGAACCAATGAAAGAAATCGGCAAGAACAAAGCTGATTAAATAATGCAAAACACAAGTATTAAACCGTCAGGGCATTCAATTATATACTAACATGAGCGCTATATATAAATAGCAGTGAAACGTGACTGTAATCGAATCAAATCTGCGCTGTTTGAGTAGACAGCATCATGACAACGCAGTGTTTAAAATTTGACGACTATAACGAGGGATATATTTTAACTGCAGGATATGAATCTTGATCAAAGAATGGCAAGGTTAGGATGATAACTCATGGCAGAACACGTATTGAACCGTCAGCATACCGTTATATGGGCTTATACGGAGCTGCTATGGTTTAAATAGCAGAAATGATCGTAATCGAAACAAATCGGCATGTTTCAGATGACAGTACCGCGATACAATTATTATAATTTATGATGTCCATTTATGAATCGATCATATCGAGAGATGTATTTAACAACAGAGTGAATCTTTGATCAAACAAATCGGCAAGTAATAGTTGATTAATTACCGCAAAAACAACAAGTATTGAACCGTCAGGCATTCAATGAGGCGGCTAACATGAGCGCTATATTTAAATAGTAACACCTGTAATCCTGTATTGAAACGATACGTTTGAGTAGACAGGTCATGTGATAATGCGTTTTTAAACCTTGGGATGTCCATTTATGATTACTATACTGAGGGATATATTTAAATGATATGAATCTTGGATCAAAAGAAATCGGCAAGTACAGGATGATAATTTCATCAAAAGAACACAAGTATTAAACCGTCACGCATACCGTTATATGGGCTTATACGGAGCGCTATATTTAAACAGCAGAAAATGACTCGCAATCAAAACAAATCGGCATGTCGTGAGTAGACAGTAAACGCGATAACGCAATTATTAACTTCCTATGATGTCCATTAATGAACAATTGAGAGATGTATTTAAACAACAGATAACTTTGATCAGTAGTTTGGCAAGTACATGCTGATAATTTACCGTAAGAACACAAGTAATAACCGTCAATGGCTACCGTTGTATTGGCTAATACGGAGCGCTATATTTAAATAGCAGAAACGACCGTAATCGAATCAAATCGGCATGTTTAAGTAGACAGTGTACCGCAATAACGTGCAGTGTTTAAAATTTGAGATGTCCATTTTCTATGAATTGATTCTATCGGACATATTAAAACAGCAGATATGTAATCTTGATCAAAGAAGTCGGCAAGTACAGGATGATAATTTTACCGTAGCATCATGTATTGTCCGTCATTGCATACCGTTATATGAGCTTTTACGGATGTCATACGTTAGTAGAAATGACCTGCAATCAAAACAAATCGGCATGTTTGGTGAGACAGTGTACCGCGATACGCAATTATTAAAATCCGATGTCCATTTAAGGAATTGATTATATTGAGAGATGTATTTAAACAGATATGAATCTGGATCAAAAGAAGTCGGCAAGTACATGTTGATAATTTACCGCAATACGCGCACGAACCGTCAATGCATACCGTTGTATGGGTTTATACGGAACGCTATATTTAAATAGTGAAACGACTCGTAATCGAATCAAATCGGCACAAGTTTACAGACAGGTACCGCAATAACGCAGTGTTTAAAAATTCTGAGATGTCCATTTATGAAACGATTATAATGCTGAGGGAAGGGTTTAAACAGTAGATATGAATCTTGATCAAAAGAAGTTTCAAAGGCGCAGGATGATAATTTAATGTAAGAACACATGTATGGAACTGTCAATGCATACCAAGTTATATGGGCTTTGGCGCGGAGCGCTTGCGCTTAAATAGCAGAAATGACTGTAATCAAAACAACCGGCATGTTTGAGTGGTACAGTGTACCGCGATAACGCATTTTGTTAAAATCCCATGATGTCCATTAATGAACGATTATATCGAGAGATGACGAACAACAGATATGAATCTTGACAAAAACAAATCAGAAAGGCGTTGATTAATACCGCAATAACACAAGGATTGAACCGTCAGGGCATACAGTTATATGAGCACACGGAGCGCCATATTAAAACAGCAAAAGGATTCGTAATCAAAACAAATCGGCATGTTTGAGTAGATGGTGCACCGCGATAACGCAGGTTTAAAAACTTATTATGTCCATTTGCGAACGATTATATCGAGAGATGTATTTAACAATGATGGCAACCAATCAACAAATCGGCACGTACAAGTTGATTAATTACCGCAAAACACAATTATCGAAATCAATAGGCATTCAATTAAATGGGCTAACATGGATACTATATTTAAATAGCAGAAACGACTCGTAATCCCAATAAAAACGGCAAATGGAGTAGACAGTGTACCGCGATAACCCAGTTTTTAAAAAATCCAGGATGTCCATTTATGATTGATTATATCGAGGATATATTTAGGTTGGCAGCTATGAATCGGATCAAAAGAAACTGGCAAGTACAGGATGATAACCACCGCAAGAACACATGTATTGAACCGTCAATGCATACCAAGTTATAGGCTTATACGAGCGCTATATTTAAATAGCAGAAATGACCAATCAAACAAATCGGCATGTTTGAGAAGACAGTGTACCGCGATAACGCACTATTAAAATCCTATGATGTCCATTTGAACGATTACACGGAGAGATGTACGAACAACAGATATGAATCTTGATCAAAAAAGTCGGTGGGCACAGGTTGTTAATTGCAAGAACACAGGTACGAACCGTCCATGCATTCCGTTATATGGGCATATAGGGAGCGCTATATTTTAATAGCAGAAACGACTGTAATCCTAACAAAATGGCAAGTTTGAGTAGACAGTGTACCGCGATAATGGAAGTTTTTAAAACTGGCGTCCATTTATGATTGATGCATCGAGGATAATAAACAGCAGATATGAATCTGATCAAGAACCGGCAAGTAAGGTGATGATAAATTACTGCAAGAACACATGTATTGAACCGTCAATGGCTACCGTTACATTTGGCTATACGAGCGCTATTTAAATAGCAGCAGAAATGACCTGTAATCAAAACAAATCGGCATGTTTGAAAGATATGTACCGCGTAAACGCAATTATTAAAACTTATGAGTCCATTTTATGAACGATTATATCGAGAGATGATGTAAACAACAGATATGAATCTTGATCAAAAGAAGTCGGTGTACAGGTTGTTAATTTACCGCAAACACAGGTAATGAACCGTCCATGCATTCTAAGTTATATGGGCTTATAGAGCGCTATATTTTAATAGCAGAAACGACTCCGTAATCCCAATAAAACGGCAAGTTTGAGTAGACAGGTAAATCGCGATAACTCCAGTTTTAAAATCCAGGGATGTCCATTTATGATTGATTATATCGAGGGATATATTTATACAGTGTTATGAATCTTGGATCAAAAAGAAATCGGCAAGCAGGATGATAATTCACCGCAAGAACATACGTATTGAACCGTCAATGAATACCGTTATGGGTCATTACATGGAGCGCTATATTTAAATAGCAGAAATGACTCGTAATCAAACAACCGGTATGTTTGAGAAGACAGTGTACCGCGATAACGTAATTATTAAAATCCTATGATGTCCATTTACAACGATTATATCGAGAGATGTATTTAAACAACAGATATGAATCTTTGATCAAAAAAGTCGGCAAGTGTATAGGTTGTTAATTTAACAAAAGAACACAGGTAATGAACTGTCCATGCATTCCGCTATATAAGTATTATGGGAGCGCCATATTTAATAGCAGAAACGACTCAATCCTAACAAAAACGGCAAGTTTGAGTAGATAGTGTACCGCGCGATAACGTGCTTTTTAAAAAACTGGATGTCCATTTATGATTGATTATATCGAGGGATATATTTAAACAGCAGATGTGAATTGATCAAAAGAAATCGTGCGTAGATGATAAATTACTGCAAGAACACATATTGAACCGTCAATGCATACTGTTATATGGGCTTACATGGAAGCGCTATATTTAAATATAGAAATGACCTGTAATCAAAACAAAACGGTATGCTGTTTGAAGAGATAGTATCGCGTAAACGCAATTATTAAATCCTAAGATGTTCATTTATGAACGATTATATCGAGAGATGGATTTAACAACAGATACGAATCTTGGATCAAAAGAAGTCGGCGGCACAGGCTGTTAATTTACCGCAAAACAACTGTCCATATCCGCCAACCAAACGATCGCAATCAACTGCATCCGTACACCATCAGCAGACGGTCAATGAGGAATCTTGGATCAAAATAAATCGGCAAGGTTGATTTATCATCAGTAAAACACAAGTATTAAAACCGTCAGGGCATTTAATTATGTGGGCTAATACGTAGCGCCATATTTAAATAGCTGAAACGACTCGTAATCGAATCAAATCGGCATGTTTGAGTAGACAGTGTACCGCGATAACGCAGTGTTTAAAACTTGGGATGTCCACGGCACGATTATATCGAGGGATATATTTAAACAGCAGATATGAATCTTTGGATCAAAAGAAATCGCCAAATACAGGAAGATACCGTACGAAATACGCATTGAACGGTCAAGGCTTATACAGTAATATGGGCTTATGCGAGCCAGTTATATTTAAATATAAAATGACTCGTAATCGAAACAAATCGGCATGTTTGAGTAGACAGTGACCGCGTAAACGCAATTATTAAAACGTATGATGTCCATTTATGAACGATTCTATCGAGGATATATTAAAACAACAGATTTGAATCTTGTTTAAAAGAACTGGCAAGAACAAGTTGATTTAACACTGCAAAACATGCGTTAAAACCGCCAGTAATTATATGGGCTACGAGCGCTATAGGCAATAGCAGAACGACTCGTAATCGAATCAAATCGGCATGTTTGAGTAGACAGTACCGCGATAACGCAGTTTAAAATTTGACGACTATAACGAGGGATATATTTTTAACTGGTAGATATGGAATCTTTGATCAAAAGAAATCGGCAAGTACAGGATGATAATTTACGGCAAGAACACGTATTGAAACTGTCACATACCGTTATATGGGTTACATGGAGCGCCAGCTTAAATAGCAGGAAAAAAAATTGGACTCGGTAATCGAAACAAATCGGCATGTTTCAGATGAGTGTTCAAAAGGATAACGCAATTATTACACCCATGATGTCCATTTATGAACGAATTATATCAGGAGAGATGTATTTAAAACAACAGATATGAAATCTTGATCAAAACAAATCGGCGCACATGATTAATTACTGCAAAACACAAGTATTGGAACCGTCAGGGCATTCAATTATATGGGCTAATACGGAGCGCTATATTTAAATAAACGACCGTAATCCTAACAAAAACGACATGTTTGAGTAGACAGTGTACCGCGATAACGCAGTTTTAAAATCCTGGGATGTCCATTTATGATTGATTATATCGAGGGATAATATTTAAACAGCAGATATGAATCTTGACTCAAAAGAAATCGGTGCGCAGGATGATAATTTACCAAAGAACACAGGGTATTAAACCGTCAATGTGCATACCGTTATATGGGCTTATACGGGAGCGCTATATTTAAACAGCAGAAATGACTGTAATCAAAACAAATCGGCATGTTTGAGTAGACAGTGCACCGCGATAACGCAATTATTAACTTCCTATGATGTCCATTAATGAACGATTATATCGAGAGATGTATTTAACAACAGATATGAATCTTGGATCAAAAGAAGTCGGCAAGCATATGCTGATACTTCCACCGTAAGAACACAAGATTGAATCGTCAATGCATACCGTTGTATTGGCTAATACGGAGCGCTATATTTAAATAGCAGAAACGACCAAATCGAATCAAATCGGTACGTTTAAGGACAGCACGCAATAACGCAGTGTTTAAAATCTGAGATGTCCATTTATGAACGATTCTATCGAGGGATATATTAAAAACAGCAGATATGAATCTTGGATCAAAAGAAGTCGGTACATGTGTGATACTCCTACCGTACATCACATGTATTGAACTGCCGCCAGAAGCAAATTTTCCTGCGCAGGCGGAGCTTACGGAGCGCTTACGAATAGCAGAAATGACCTGCAATCAAAACAAACGTGGCATGTTTGAGTAGACAGTGTACCGCGATAACGCAATTACAAAATCCTATGATGTCCATTTGCAATGATTATATCGAGAGATGTATTTAAACAATGATATGAATTTGATCAAAAGTAGTCGGCAAGTACATGTTGATAATTTACCGTAAGAAATTACAAGTGGCTGAACCGTCAATGGCTACCGTTGTATGGGCTTATACGGAACGCTATATTTAAATAGCAGAAACGACTCGTAATCGAATCAAATCGGTACGTTTGGCAGACAGTGCACTGCAACAACGCAGGTTTAAAATTTGAGATGTCCATTTATGAACGATTATATCGAGGGATATATTTAAACAGCAGATATGAATCTTGGATCAAAAGAAGTCGGCAAGTGCAGGATGACACCTACCGCAAGAACACATGTATTGAACTGTCAATGCATACCGTTATATGGGCTTATACGGAGCGCTATATTTAATAGCAGAAATGACTCGTAATCAAAACAAATCGGCATGTTTGAGTAGACAGGCATCATGATAACGCATTTTGTTAAAACTTATGATGTCCATTAATGAACGATTATATCGAGAGATGATGAACAACAGATATGAATCTTGATAAAACAAATCAGAGTGCTAAAGGATTAATTACCGCAATAACACAAGGATTGAACCGTCAGGGCATACAGTTATATGAGCTACGGAGCGCTATATTAAATAGCAAAAAGGACTCGTAATCAAAACAATCGGCATGTTTGAGTAGACAGCACCGCGATAACGCAGGTTTAAAATCCTATTTACGGGTCCATTTATGAACGATTATCGAGACGTATTTAAAACAATAGATATGAACTAATCAAACAAATCGGTACGTATGTTGATTAATTACCGCAAAACACAATTATCGAACCGTCAGGCATTCAATTAGCCTGGGCTAATACGATGCTATATTTAAATAGCAGAAACGACCGTAATCCTAATAAACGCAAGTTTGAGTACAGTACCGCGACAACCAGTTTTTAAAATCCAGGGATGTCCATTTATGATTGATTATATCGAGGATATATTTACACAGCAGCTATGAATCTTGGATCAAAAGAAATCGGCAAGTACAGGATGATAATTCACTGCAAGAACACATGTATTGAACTGTCACGCACAACAAGTTATATGGGTTTACATGGAGCGCCAGTATTTAAATAGCAGAAACCGACTCCGCAATCAAACAAATCGGCATGTTTGAGAAGATATGCACGCATAACGCAATTATTAAACTTATGATGTCCATTTATGAACGATTATATCGAGAGATGACGAACAACAGATATGAATCTTGACCAAAAAGTCGGCGCTACAGGCTGTTAATTTACCGCAAAGAACACAGGTAATGAACCGTCCATGCATTCCGTTATAGCGGCATATAGGGAGCGCCATTTAATAGCAGAAACGACTCGTAATCCCAACAAAACGGCAGTTTGAGTAGACAGTGTACCGCGATAACGCAGTTTTTAAAATCCTGCATGTCCATTTATGGCGATTGATTATATCGAGGGACAGAATTAAACAGCAGATATGAATCTTGATCAAAGAAATCGGCAAGTACAGGATGATAAATTACTGCAAGAACACATGTATTGAACCGTCAATGCATACCGTTATATCGGTTTACGAGCGCCATTTAACACAGCAGAAATGACCGTAATCAAAACAAACGGCATGTTTGAAAAGACAGTGTACCGCGTAAACGCAATTATTAAAATCCTATGATGTCCATTTACAAAACGATTGCATCGAGAGATGTATTGAACAACAGATATGTGAATCTTGATCAAGAAGTCGGCAAGGTTGTTAATTTACCGCAAACACATAGGTAATGAACTGTCCATGCATTCCGTTATATGGGCTTATAGGAGCGCTATATTTTAATAGCAGAAACGACTCGTAATCCCACAAACGGTAAGTTTGAGTAGACAGTACTCGCATAACCCAAGTTTTAAAATCCAGGATGTCCATTTAAGTGATTGATTATATCGAGGATATATTTATACAGCAGCTATGAATCTTGATCAAAGAAATCGGCAAGTACAGGATGATAATCACCGCAAGAACACATGTATTGAACCGTCAATGCATACCGTTATATGGGCTTATACGGAGCGCTATATTTAAATAGCAGAAATGACTCGTAATCAAAACAAATCGGCATGTTTGAGAAGAGAAAGTGTACCGCGATAATGCTAAATTATTAAACTTATGATGTCCATTTATGAACGATTATATCGAGAGATGTATTTAAACAACAGATATGAATCTTGATCAAAAAAAGTCGGCAAGTACAGGTTGTTAATTTACCGAAGAACACAGGTAATGAACCGTCCATGCATTCCGTGTGTTACATGGGCATATAGGGAGCGCTATGGGCTCTTAATAGCAGAAACGACTCCGTAATCCAACAAAACGGGTAAAGTTTGAGTAGATGAGTGCACGGCGATAACGCAAAGTTTTAAAACCGATGTCCATTTATGATTGATTATATCGAGGGATATATTTAAACAGCAGATAAGAAATCTTGATCAAAAGAAATCGGTGCGCAGATGATAAATTACCGCAAGAAATGCAACAAATCGGCATGTTTCAGATGACAGTACCGCGCGGACAACGCAATTGGTTACACCCCATGATGTCCATTTATGAAACGATTATATCGAGAGATGTATTTAAACAACAGATATGAATCTGATCGAAAACAAATCATAAGTACAGCTGATTAATTACTGCAAAACACAAGTATTGAAACTGTCAGTATTCAATTATATGGCTAATACGGAGCTATATTTAAATAGCAGAAACGACTGTAATCCTAATACAAAACGACATGAGTAGACAGTACCGCGATAACGCAGTTTTTAAAATCCTGGATGTCCATTTATGATTGATTATATCGAGGATATTTAAACAGCAGATGGGTGAATCTTGATCAAAAGAATCGGCAAGACAGGATGATAATTTTACTGCGCAAGAACACAAGTATTAAAACCGTCAATGCATACCGTTATATGGGCTTACATGAGCGCTACATTTAAACAACAGCAGAAATGACTCGTAATCAAAACAAATCGGGCAAGCGTTTGAGTACAAGGTACCGCGATAACGCAATTATTAACTTCCCATGATGTCCATTAACAACGATTATATCGAGATGTATTTAAACAAATAGATAAGGAATCTTGATCAAGAAGTCGGCAAGTACATGTTGATAATTTCATCAAGAACACAAGTATTGAACTGTCAATGCAAACCCGTTGTATGGGCTTATACGGAGGCCATATTTAAATAGCAGAAACGACTCGTAATCGAATCAAATCGGCAATGTTTAAGCAGAGACAGTGTACCGCAACAACGCAGTGTTTAAAATTGGAGATGTCCATTTATGAACGATTCTATCGAGGGATATATTAAAACAGCAGATATGAATCTTGGATCAAAAGAAGTCGGCAAGTACAGGATGATAATTTACTGCAAGAACACATGTATTGAACCGTCATTGCATACCGTTATATGAGCTTACGGCGCTATATTTAACAGCAGAAATGACCTGTAATCAAACAAATCGGCATGTTTGAGTAGACAGTGTACCGCGATAACGCAATTACTAAAACTATGATGTCCATTTTATGAACGATTATATCGAGAGATGTATTTAAATGTAACAGATATGAATCTTGATCAAAAGAAGTCGGTGTTACATGTTGATAATTTACTGTAAGAACACAAGTATTGAACTGTCAATGCATGGCCCGTTGTATGGGCTTATACGGAACGCCATTTAAATAGAAACGACCCGTAATCGAATCAAATCGGCATGTTAAGTATAAAAAATCGCAATAACGCAGTGTTTAAAACGAGATGTCCATTTATGAACGATTATATCGAGGATATATTTAAACAGCAGATGGAATCTTGACCGCAGTCGGTGTTATGAGATGATACCTACTGCAAGAAATTACATGGTTGAACCGTCATCGCATACCGTTATATGGGCTTATACGATATATCAAACAGCAGGAAATGACTCGTAATCAAACAACCTACAATGGAGTAGACAGTAAAATATGATAACGCATTGTTAAAACTTATGATGTCCATTAATGAACGATTATCGAGATGTATTGAACAACAGATAGGCGAATTCGATAAAACAAAAAATGGAAAGTATGTTACTAATTACCGCGGCAATAACACAAGGATTGAAACCGTCAGCATACAGTTATAAGGGCTAATACGGAGCGCTATATTAAAATAGCAAAAAGGACCTGTAATCAAAACAAATCGGCATGTTTGAGTAGACAGTGCACCGCGATAACGCAGTGTTTAAAATCCTATTATGTCCATTTATGAACGATTATATCGAGAGATGACGTAAACAACAGATAACTAATCAAAACAAATCATACGCATGTTGATTAATTACCGCAAAACACAAATTATCGAACCGTCAGGGTATCTAATTAAATGGCTAATACGGAGCGCTTATATTTAAATAGCAGAAACGACTCGTAATCCTAATAAAACGGCAAGTTTGAGTAGACAGTAAATCGCTAGTGACAACCTAAAGCTTTAAAAATCCAGGGTTCATTTATGATTGATAATATCGAGATATATTTATACAGCAGCTATGAATCTTGATCAAAAAGAAATTGTAAGTACAGATGACACCTGCACTGCAAGAACACATGTATTAAACTGTCACGTATACCGTTATATGGGTTTACATGGAGCGCTATTTAAATAGCAGAAACAATGTAATCAAAACAACGTTGAGTACATAGTGTACTGCGATAACGCAATTATTAAAATCCTATGATGTCTATTTATGAAACGATTATAATGAGAGGCTGCATTAAACAGATATGAATTCGACTGCAAGAAGTCGGCAAGGCTGGTAGGTTGTTAATTTACTGCAAGAACACAGGTAATGAACCGTCCATGCATTCCGTTATATGGGCTTATAGGAGCAGCAATTTTAATAGCAGAAACGACCTCCGTAATCCTAACAAAACGGTAAGTTTGAGACAGTGCACCGCGACAACGTGTTTTAAAATCCTGGGATGTCCATTATGATTGATTATATCGAGGGATATATTTAAACAGAAAGCAGATATGAATCTTGATCAAAAGAAATCGGCAAGTAAGCAGGATGATAAATTACTGCAAGAACATGTATTGAACCGTCAATGCATACCGTTATATGGGCTTATACGGAGCGCTTATTAACAGTAGGAATGACCTGCAATCGTACCAAATCGGCATGTTTGGAAAGACAGTGTACCGCGTAAACGCAATTATTAAAAACTGCGATGTCCATTTATGAACGATTATATTGAGAGATGGATGAACAATGATAAGGAATCTTGATCAAAAGAAGTCGGCAAGTACAGGTTGTTAATTTACTGCAAGAATACAGGTACGAACCGTCCATGCATTCCCGTTATATGGGCTTATAGGGAGTGCTATATTTTAATAGCAGAAATGACTCTGTAAATCCTAACAAACGGCAAGTTTGAGTAGACAGTGGCTCATGATAACGCAGTTTTAAAACTTGGATGTCCATTTATGATTGATTATATCGAGGGATAGCATTTGAACAGCAGATATGAATCTGATCAAGAACTGGCAAGTACAGTATGATAACTTACCACAAGAACACACATGTATTGAACTGTCAACGCACACCGTTATATGGGTTTATACGGAGCGCCAGTATTTAAATAGCAGAAATGACTCCGTAATCAAACAAATCGGCATGTTTGAAAAGACAGGACCGCGTAAAACGTGCGAATTTATTAAAACTCGGCGATGTCCATTTAAGGAACGATTATATCGAGAGATGGATTTAAACAATAGATAAGGAATCTGATCAAAAAGAAGTCGGCAAGTACAGGTTGTTAATTTACCGCAAGAACACAGGTAATGAACCGTCCATGTATCTCCATGGTATGGGTTTAGGGAGCGCCATATTTAATAGTGAAAATGACTCGTAATCGAAACTAATCGGCATGTTTGAGTAGACAGTGTAACGATAACGCTATCTTTAGAATCCAGGAGTCCATTTATGAACGATTACATCGAGAGATGTATTTAAACAACAGATACGGAATTGATCAAATAAACGGGCAAGTACAAGTTGATTTATCACCGCAAAACACAAGTATTGAACCGTCAGGGCATTTAATTATGTGGGCTAATACGTAGCGCTATATTTGGGAATATTGAAATGACTCCGTAATCGAATCAAATCGCATGTTTGAGTAGATGAAAATTGCGATAACGCAGTGTTTAAAATCCTGGATGTCCATTTATGCACGATTATATCGAGGGATAGTACGAACAGCAGATATGAATCTTGGATCAAAAGAAACGTCAAATACAGAAGATAATTTACCGCACGAACACAAGTATTGAACGGTCAAGGCTTACAGTAATATGGCCAATACGAGCAAGCATTTAAATAGCAGAAATGACCGTAATCGAAACAAATCGGTATGTTTGAGTAGACAGTGTACCGCGTAACGCAATTATTAAAACGTATGATGTCCATTTTGAACGATTCTATCGAGGGATATATTAAACAACAGATTTGAATTGTTTAAAGAACGGCAAGAACAAGTTGATTAAATACCGCAAAAACACACACAAGTATTAAACCGTCAGGGTATTTAACTATATGGCTAATACGAGCGCTATATATAAACAGTGACACGACCGTAACCAAAACAAATCGCGCTCTAGGTATAGTGTACCGCGTTGACAGCGCAGTTTTTAAAACTGGATGTCCATTTTGATTGATCATATCGAGGATATATTTAAACAGCAGATATGAATCTTGATCAAAGAAATCGGAAAAGTACAGGATGATAATTTACCAAGAACACACATGTATTGGAACTGTCAGTGCATACCGTTATATGGGCTTTACGAAGGCTATTTAAATAGCAGAAACGACCAATCAAAACAAACGATGTTTACAGACAGTGTACCGCAACAACGCAGTGTTTAAAATTTGAGATGTCAATTTATGAACGATTCTATCGAGGGATATATTAAAACAGCAGATATGAATCTTGATCAAAAGAAGTCGGCAAGTACAGGATGATAATTTAACAAAAGAATTATTGTATTGAACCGTCATTGCATACCGTTATATGAGCTTTTACGAGCGCTTTATATTTAACAGCAGAAATGACTTCGTAATCAAAACAACCGGCATGTTTGAGTAGACAGTGTACCATGATAACGCAATTATTAAAAACTTATGATGTCCATTTATGAACGATTATACTGAGAGATGTATTTAAACAACAGATAGCGAATCTGATCAAAAGAAGTCGGCAAGTACATGCTGATAATTTTACTGTAAGAACACAAGTATTGAACTGTCACGCATACCGTTGTATGGCTTATACGGAACGCTATATTTAAATAGCAGAAACGACTCGTAATCGAATCAAACCGGCATGTTTAAGTAGACAGTGTACCGCAATAATGCAGTGTTTAAAATTTGATGTCCATTTATGAACGATTATATCGAGGGATATATTTAAACAGCAGATATGAATCTTGATCAAAAGAAGTCGGCAAGTGCTGGCAGGATGATAATTTACCGCAAGAACACATGTATTGAACCGTCAATGCATTCCGTTATATGGGCTTATACGTGGAGCGCTATATTTAAATAGCAGAAATGACTCGTAATCAAAACAAATCGGCATGTTTGAGTAGACAGTGTACTGCGATAACGCATTTTGTTAAAAATCACATGTCCATTAATGAACGATGAATGAGAGAAGGCTTAAACAACAGATATGAATCTTGATAAAACAAATCAGAAAGTACAAGTTGATTAATTCACACGTACAACACAAGGGCAAGGATTGGAACCGTCAGGGCATACAGTTATATACAATACGGAGCGCCAGTATTAAAACAGCAAAAAGGACTCGTAATCAAAACAAACTGGCATGTTTGAGAGACAGGCACCGCGATAACGCAGTGTTTAAAATCCGCTATGTCCATTTATGAACGGTCATACTGAGAGACAGATGAACAACAGATATGCGAATCTTAATCAAAACAACCGGCATTGGTTGTGTTGGATTAATTACCGCAAAACACACCACGAAACCAAGTCAGTATCTAACTGGCTAATACGGAGTTGAGTATTTAAAATAGCAGAAATGACTGTAATCCAATAAACGGCAAGTTTGGAGTAGACAGTGTACCCGCATAACTGCTTTAAAAATCCAGGATGTCCACGGCGATTAATAACAGGATATATTTATACAGCAGCTATGAATCTGGATCAAAGAATCGGTAAGTACAGGATGATAATTCACCGCAAGAATAAGAAGTATTAACCCACACGTGCCTGTTATATGGGCTTATATTAAGCTAAGTATTTAAAATAGCAGAAATGACTGTAATCAAAACAAATCGGCATGTTTGAGAAGACAGGTACCGCGATAACGCAATTATTAAAACCTATGATGTCCATTTATGGAACGATTATATCGAGATGTATTTAAAACAACAGATATGAATCTTGATCAAAAGAAGTCGGCGTTACAGGTTGTTAATTTACCGCAAGAACACAGGTACGAAACTGTCCATTCCGTTATATGGGCATATAGGGAGCGGGCTATTTTAATAGCAGAAACCCACTCCGTAATCCCAACAAAACGGGTGTTTGAGTAGACAGTGTACTTGATGCAATGCAAAAGCCAAACCGATGTCCATTTATGATTGATTATACGGAGGGATATATTTAAACAGCAGATAAGGGAATCTTGATCAAAAGAAATCGGTACAGACGGATAAATTACTGCAAGAACACAGCTGTATTAGAACCCGTCAATGCATACCGCCGCGTGGCTTACACGAGCGCTATATTTAAATAGCAGAAATGACTCGTAATCAAAACAAAATGGAAATGTCGAAAAGATGCAAACGCAATTATTAAAACCATGATGCCTATCAGAACGATTATATCGAGAGAGAGATGATTAAAACAGATATGAATCTTGATCAAAAGAAGTCGGTACAGGTTGTTAATTTACTGCAAGAACAGATGGTAATGAAACCGTCCATGTATTCCGTTATATAATAGGGGAGTTATATTTTTATTAGCAAGCAGAAACGACCAATCCTAACAAAACGGCAGTTTTGGTAGATGAAAAATATGATAACGCAGTTTTTGCAAAATCCTGATGTCCATTTATGATGATTATATCGAGGGATATTTAAACAGCAGATATGAATTTTGATCAAAAGAAATCGGTAAAGGCTATATTTGATAATTTACCAGCAGAACACATGCGTATTGAACCGCCAATGGCTACTGTTATATGGGCTTACATGAGCCAAGAAGCCTAACAGTAAGAAATGACCTGTAATCAAAACAAATCACATGTTTGAAAAGATAGCGTACCGCGTAAACGCAAATTATTAAACTTAAGATGTCCATTTATGAACGATTATATCGAGAGATGGATTTAGTCAACAGATATGAATTCTTGATCAAAAGAAGTCGGCAAGTACAGGCTGGCACTTTACCGTAAGAACACAGGTAGTAATGAACCGTCCATGCATTCCGTTATGGGCTTATAGGAGCGCTATATTTTAACAGGGCAGAATGACCGTAATCGAAAACTAATCGGCATGTTTGGAGGTGGACAAAAAATGTGATAACGCTTATCTTTAGAACTAGGGATGTCCATTTATGAATCTATCGGCACGAGAGATGTATTTAAACAACAGATAAGTGAATTCGGATCAAAAGAAATCGGTACATGTTGATTTATCACCCGCAAAACACAAGTATTAAACCGGTCAGGGAAGAATAATTATGTGGGCTAATACGTAGCGCCATATTTAAATAGCTGGAAATGACTCGTAATCGAACCAACCGGTGGCTGTTTGAGCAGATGCGTACCGCGATAACGCAGTGTTATAAAAATCCTGGACAGTCTACTATACTTGATTATATCGAGGATATATTTAAAACAGCAGATATGAATCTTGATCAAAAGAACGCCAAATACAGGAAGATAATTTACCGCACGAACACAAGTATTGAACGGTCAAGGCTTACAAGTAATATGGCTTATGTGAGCGTTATTTGCAGAAACACCGTAATCGAAAACAAATGGCATGTTTGAGTAGACAGTGTACCGCGTAAATGCAATTATTGAAACGCGATGTCCATTTATGAACGATTCTATCGAGGGATATATTAAAACAACAGATTTGAACCAATGAAAGAAATCGGCAAGAACAAAGCTGATTAAATAATGCAAAACACAAGTATTAAACCGTCAGGGCATTCAATTATATACTAACATGAGCGCTATATATAAATAGCAGTGAAACGTGACTGTAATCGAATCAAATCTGCGCTGTTTGAGTAGACAGCATCATGACAACGCAGTGTTTAAAATTTGACGACTATAACGAGGGATATATTTTAACTGCAGGATATGAATCTTGATCAAAGAATGGCAAGGTTAGGATGATAACTCATGGCAGAACACGTATTGAACCGTCAGCATACCGTTATATGGGCTTATACGGAGCTGCTATGGTTTAAATAGCAGAAATGATCGTAATCGAAACAAATCGGCATGTTTCAGATGACAGTACCGCGATACAATTATTATAATTTATGATGTCCATTTATGAATCGATCATATCGAGAGATGTATTTAACAACAGAGTGAATCTTTGATCAAACAAATCGGCAAGTAATAGTTGATTAATTACCGCAAAAACAACAAGTATTGAACCGTCAGGCATTCAATGAGGCGGCTAACATGAGCGCTATATTTAAATAGTAACACCTGTAATCCTGTATTGAAACGATACGTTTGAGTAGACAGGTCATGTGATAATGCGTTTTTAAACCTTGGGATGTCCATTTATGATTACTATACTGAGGGATATATTTAAATGATATGAATCTTGGATCAAAAGAAATCGGCAAGTACAGGATGATAATTTCATCAAAAGAACACAAGTATTAAACCGTCACGCATACCGTTATATGGGCTTATACGGAGCGCTATATTTAAACAGCAGAAAATGACTCGCAATCAAAACAAATCGGCATGTCGTGAGTAGACAGTAAACGCGATAACGCAATTATTAACTTCCTATGATGTCCATTAATGAACAATTGAGAGATGTATTTAAACAACAGATAACTTTGATCAGTAGTTTGGCAAGTACATGCTGATAATTTACCGTAAGAACACAAGTAATAACCGTCAATGGCTACCGTTGTATTGGCTAATACGGAGCGCTATATTTAAATAGCAGAAACGACCGTAATCGAATCAAATCGGCATGTTTAAGTAGACAGTGTACCGCAATAACGTGCAGTGTTTAAAATTTGAGATGTCCATTTTCTATGAATTGATTCTATCGGACATATTAAAACAGCAGATATGTAATCTTGATCAAAGAAGTCGGCAAGTACAGGATGATAATTTTACCGTAGCATCATGTATTGTCCGTCATTGCATACCGTTATATGAGCTTTTACGGATGTCATACGTTAGTAGAAATGACCTGCAATCAAAACAAATCGGCATGTTTGGTGAGACAGTGTACCGCGATACGCAATTATTAAAATCCGATGTCCATTTAAGGAATTGATTATATTGAGAGATGTATTTAAACAGATATGAATCTGGATCAAAAGAAGTCGGCAAGTACATGTTGATAATTTACCGCAATACGCGCACGAACCGTCAATGCATACCGTTGTATGGGTTTATACGGAACGCTATATTTAAATAGTGAAACGACTCGTAATCGAATCAAATCGGCACAAGTTTACAGACAGGTACCGCAATAACGCAGTGTTTAAAAATTCTGAGATGTCCATTTATGAAACGATTATAATGCTGAGGGAAGGGTTTAAACAGTAGATATGAATCTTGATCAAAAGAAGTTTCAAAGGCGCAGGATGATAATTTAATGTAAGAACACATGTATGGAACTGTCAATGCATACCAAGTTATATGGGCTTTGGCGCGGAGCGCTTGCGCTTAAATAGCAGAAATGACTGTAATCAAAACAACCGGCATGTTTGAGTGGTACAGTGTACCGCGATAACGCATTTTGTTAAAATCCCATGATGTCCATTAATGAACGATTATATCGAGAGATGACGAACAACAGATATGAATCTTGACAAAAACAAATCAGAAAGGCGTTGATTAATACCGCAATAACACAAGGATTGAACCGTCAGGGCATACAGTTATATGAGCACACGGAGCGCCATATTAAAACAGCAAAAGGATTCGTAATCAAAACAAATCGGCATGTTTGAGTAGATGGTGCACCGCGATAACGCAGGTTTAAAAACTTATTATGTCCATTTGCGAACGATTATATCGAGAGATGTATTTAACAATGATGGCAACCAATCAACAAATCGGCACGTACAAGTTGATTAATTACCGCAAAACACAATTATCGAAATCAATAGGCATTCAATTAAATGGGCTAACATGGATACTATATTTAAATAGCAGAAACGACTCGTAATCCCAATAAAAACGGCAAATGGAGTAGACAGTGTACCGCGATAACCCAGTTTTTAAAAAATCCAGGATGTCCATTTATGATTGATTATATCGAGGATATATTTAGGTTGGCAGCTATGAATCGGATCAAAAGAAACTGGCAAGTACAGGATGATAACCACCGCAAGAACACATGTATTGAACCGTCAATGCATACCAAGTTATAGGCTTATACGAGCGCTATATTTAAATAGCAGAAATGACCAATCAAACAAATCGGCATGTTTGAGAAGACAGTGTACCGCGATAACGCACTATTAAAATCCTATGATGTCCATTTGAACGATTACACGGAGAGATGTACGAACAACAGATATGAATCTTGATCAAAAAAGTCGGTGGGCACAGGTTGTTAATTGCAAGAACACAGGTACGAACCGTCCATGCATTCCGTTATATGGGCATATAGGGAGCGCTATATTTTAATAGCAGAAACGACTGTAATCCTAACAAAATGGCAAGTTTGAGTAGACAGTGTACCGCGATAATGGAAGTTTTTAAAACTGGCGTCCATTTATGATTGATGCATCGAGGATAATAAACAGCAGATATGAATCTGATCAAGAACCGGCAAGTAAGGTGATGATAAATTACTGCAAGAACACATGTATTGAACCGTCAATGGCTACCGTTACATTTGGCTATACGAGCGCTATTTAAATAGCAGCAGAAATGACCTGTAATCAAAACAAATCGGCATGTTTGAAAGATATGTACCGCGTAAACGCAATTATTAAAACTTATGAGTCCATTTTATGAACGATTATATCGAGAGATGATGTAAACAACAGATATGAATCTTGATCAAAAGAAGTCGGTGTACAGGTTGTTAATTTACCGCAAACACAGGTAATGAACCGTCCATGCATTCTAAGTTATATGGGCTTATAGAGCGCTATATTTTAATAGCAGAAACGACTCCGTAATCCCAATAAAACGGCAAGTTTGAGTAGACAGGTAAATCGCGATAACTCCAGTTTTAAAATCCAGGGATGTCCATTTATGATTGATTATATCGAGGGATATATTTATACAGTGTTATGAATCTTGGATCAAAAAGAAATCGGCAAGCAGGATGATAATTCACCGCAAGAACATACGTATTGAACCGTCAATGAATACCGTTATGGGTCATTACATGGAGCGCTATATTTAAATAGCAGAAATGACTCGTAATCAAACAACCGGTATGTTTGAGAAGACAGTGTACCGCGATAACGTAATTATTAAAATCCTATGATGTCCATTTACAACGATTATATCGAGAGATGTATTTAAACAACAGATATGAATCTTTGATCAAAAAAGTCGGCAAGTGTATAGGTTGTTAATTTAACAAAAGAACACAGGTAATGAACTGTCCATGCATTCCGCTATATAAGTATTATGGGAGCGCCATATTTAATAGCAGAAACGACTCAATCCTAACAAAAACGGCAAGTTTGAGTAGATAGTGTACCGCGCGATAACGTGCTTTTTAAAAAACTGGATGTCCATTTATGATTGATTATATCGAGGGATATATTTAAACAGCAGATGTGAATTGATCAAAAGAAATCGTGCGTAGATGATAAATTACTGCAAGAACACATATTGAACCGTCAATGCATACTGTTATATGGGCTTACATGGAAGCGCTATATTTAAATATAGAAATGACCTGTAATCAAAACAAAACGGTATGCTGTTTGAAGAGATAGTATCGCGTAAACGCAATTATTAAATCCTAAGATGTTCATTTATGAACGATTATATCGAGAGATGGATTTAACAACAGATACGAATCTTGGATCAAAAGAAGTCGGCGGCACAGGCTGTTAATTTACCGCAAAACAACTGTCCATATCCGCCAACCAAACGATCGCAATCAACTGCATCCGTACACCATCAGCAGACGGTCAATGAGGAATCTTGGATCAAAATAAATCGGCAAGGTTGATTTATCATCAGTAAAACACAAGTATTAAAACCGTCAGGGCATTTAATTATGTGGGCTAATACGTAGCGCCATATTTAAATAGCTGAAACGACTCGTAATCGAATCAAATCGGCATGTTTGAGTAGACAGTGTACCGCGATAACGCAGTGTTTAAAACTTGGGATGTCCACGGCACGATTATATCGAGGGATATATTTAAACAGCAGATATGAATCTTTGGATCAAAAGAAATCGCCAAATACAGGAAGATACCGTACGAAATACGCATTGAACGGTCAAGGCTTATACAGTAATATGGGCTTATGCGAGCCAGTTATATTTAAATATAAAATGACTCGTAATCGAAACAAATCGGCATGTTTGAGTAGACAGTGACCGCGTAAACGCAATTATTAAAACGTATGATGTCCATTTATGAACGATTCTATCGAGGATATATTAAAACAACAGATTTGAATCTTGTTTAAAAGAACTGGCAAGAACAAGTTGATTTAACACTGCAAAACATGCGTTAAAACCGCCAGTAATTATATGGGCTACGAGCGCTATAGGCAATAGCAGAACGACTCGTAATCGAATCAAATCGGCATGTTTGAGTAGACAGTACCGCGATAACGCAGTTTAAAATTTGACGACTATAACGAGGGATATATTTTTAACTGGTAGATATGGAATCTTTGATCAAAAGAAATCGGCAAGTACAGGATGATAATTTACGGCAAGAACACGTATTGAAACTGTCACATACCGTTATATGGGTTACATGGAGCGCCAGCTTAAATAGCAGGAAAAAAAATTGGACTCGGTAATCGAAACAAATCGGCATGTTTCAGATGAGTGTTCAAAAGGATAACGCAATTATTACACCCATGATGTCCATTTATGAACGAATTATATCAGGAGAGATGTATTTAAAACAACAGATATGAAATCTTGATCAAAACAAATCGGCGCACATGATTAATTACTGCAAAACACAAGTATTGGAACCGTCAGGGCATTCAATTATATGGGCTAATACGGAGCGCTATATTTAAATAAACGACCGTAATCCTAACAAAAACGACATGTTTGAGTAGACAGTGTACCGCGATAACGCAGTTTTAAAATCCTGGGATGTCCATTTATGATTGATTATATCGAGGGATAATATTTAAACAGCAGATATGAATCTTGACTCAAAAGAAATCGGTGCGCAGGATGATAATTTACCAAAGAACACAGGGTATTAAACCGTCAATGTGCATACCGTTATATGGGCTTATACGGGAGCGCTATATTTAAACAGCAGAAATGACTGTAATCAAAACAAATCGGCATGTTTGAGTAGACAGTGCACCGCGATAACGCAATTATTAACTTCCTATGATGTCCATTAATGAACGATTATATCGAGAGATGTATTTAACAACAGATATGAATCTTGGATCAAAAGAAGTCGGCAAGCATATGCTGATACTTCCACCGTAAGAACACAAGATTGAATCGTCAATGCATACCGTTGTATTGGCTAATACGGAGCGCTATTTTAAATTGCAGAAATGACTTAATCAACAAACCATGTTTGAGTAGACGGACCCATAACATTTTAAAAATTTGGGATGTCCCCGATGTTATATCGAGGATATATTTAAAAACAGATATGAATTTGATCAAAAGTGCATAAGTTGATAATTTACGCAAGAACCAGTATTGAACTAAATATACCTTTATGGGCTTATAGACGCTATATTTAAAAGAGAAATGACTTAATCAACAAATCGGCATGTTTGAAGACAGGTACCGCGATAACGGTTTAAAATTTGGGATTCCATTTAGACATTATATCGGGATATTTTAAACAACAATATGCGGATCAAAAAGGGAAGTTTAGGATAATTTACCGAAAGAAACGTATTGAACCGTCAATGCATTCCGTTGGGCTTATAGGGCGCATATTTAAAAGCAAAGACTTAAAATCAAACAAACGGCGTTTATAGACGTGAAGCGATAACGCGGTTTAAATTTGGGTTCCTTTATGAACGATTATTCGGGGAATTTTAAACAAAGGAATTGAATTTTGATCAAAAGAAGTGGCAAGTATGGTTAAATAGAAGAACACGAATGAACCTCAAGTTCCTTTTATGGGTATGAGGGCCTATTTACAAAATGACTCAATCGAAAAAATGGCAAGGAAAAGTGACCGGAAAGCAGTTTTAAAATTTTGGGATTCTTATGGAACAATTATATGAGAATATTTTAACACAGAATGAATTTGGATCAAAAAACGGCAAGTTAAGGAAAATTTACCGCAAGAACACAGTATTGAATTCTGGCTCCGTTATATGGGCTTATACGGAGGCCAATTTAAATACGAAATGACCTAATCCTCGGATGTTTAGGACTTTTGTAACGCAATTATTAAAAATTTGTCCATTTATGAAGATTATATGAGGAATTTTAAACAACAGAATAACCGACAAAAATCCGGGGATGTTGATAATTTACCTAAGAACACGTATTGAACCGTCAATGCTTTTTATGGGTAACGAAGCGCATATTTAAAAACGGGAATGCCGTAATCAAAAAACCAGTTTAGTAGACAGGACCGGAAACGAATTATTAAAATCCTTTAATGTCCATTTATAATTATATCGGATTATTTAAAAAAGATAAAATCTTGATCAAAGAATCGGAATAATGTTAAATTTACTAAGAACACAAGTATTGAACCGTCAATGCATTTTTAAGGGCTTATACGGGCGCTATATTTAAATAGCAGGGAAGATGAATAAAACAAACGGCATGTTTGAGAGGTGACCCAAAACCATTTTTAAAACCCTAGATTTAATGATTATACGAGGAATATTTAAACATAAGGGAACTGATCAAAAGAAATCGGCAAGTTTAAGGTTGATAATTTACCCAAAGAACCGGAGAACCGTCAAGGAAAAAAGGGGCTTACGGAAGCCATTTTAAATGGAAATGACTCTAATCAAAACAAACGGATGTTTAAGGAGGACCGATAACCATTTTTAAAATTATTCCTTATGAAATTATTGGGATTATTTAAACAACGAATGAATCTTGACAAAAAAGGCTAAGGGAAATTTACCAAGAACACAAGTATTGAAACCGTCAATGCATCCGTTTATGGGCTTAAGGCTTTTAAATACAGAAATGACCGAATCAAAAACAAATCGGCATTTTAGTAGAATGTACCCGGATAACGCAATTTTAAAATCCTAATGTCCATTTAGAAGATTATACAGGATTTTTAAACAAAGATATGAATCTTGTAAAAAACCAAAAGTACAGGATAATTTTAAAAAACCAAGTATTGAACCGTCAGGGCTCGTTATATATAATACGGGCGCTATATTTAAAAGAGAAAGACTTGAATCAAAACAAAATTTGTTTGAGAACGTACCGCATAACGCATTTTAAAATCTGGATTCCATTATGAAGATTATATCGAGGGAATTTTAAACACAGATATTAAATCTTGATCAAAAAAATCGGCGTTAAAGGATAATTTACCGAAAAACACAAGTAATGAACTTCAATCATCCGTTTAGGGCATACGGGCCATATTTAAAAGCAGAAAGACTCAATCAAAACAAACCATGTTTTGGGGAAGGTACCGGAAACGCATTTTAAAATTGGGATTCCAAGGACATTATATCAGGGAATATTTAAACACAGATATGAATCTTGACCAAAAATCGGCGTTTGTTGTAATTTACCGAAGAACACAAGTATTGAACCGTCAATGCATTTCCGTTTAAAAGGGCCATATTTAAAAGCAGAAATGATCAATCAAACAAATCGGAGTTTGGGAGACGTGACCCGGTAACGCAATTTTTTCCTATGTCCATTTATGACGTTATATCAGGGAAATTATTTAAACAACAGAATGAATCTTGATCAAAAGTCGGCAAGGTTTTATAATTTGAAGAAACAGTATTGAACCGTCAAGCATACCGTTTTGGGCTTAAGGGCGTAATTTTGCAGAAATGACCCGAATCAACTGGCAGTTTAGGACAGGTACCCGATAACGGTTTAAAATTCCCGGGATGTCCATTTATGATCGATTATATCGAGGGATATATTTAAACAACAGATATGAATCTTGATCAAAAGAAGTCGGCAAGTACATGTTGATAATTTACCGAAAGAACACAAGTATTGAACCGTCAATGCATACCGTTGTATGGGCTTATACGGAGCGCTATATTTAAATAGCAGAAATGACTCGTAATCGAATCAAATCGGCATGTTTGAGTAGACAGTGTACCGCGATAACGCAGTGTTTAAAATTCTGGGATGTCCATTTATGATCGATTATATCGAGGGATATATTTAAACAGCAGATATGAATCTTGGATCACAAGAAGTCGGCAAGTTTAGTTGATAATTTACCGCAAGAATACAAGTAATGACCCGTCAATGCATTCCGTTATATGGGCTTATACGGGCGCTATATTTAAATAGCAGAAATTACTCGTAATCGAAACAAATCGGCATGTTTGTGTAGACAGTGTACGCGATAAATGCAATTATTAAATTCCTGGGATGTTCATTTATGATCGTTATATCCAGGGATATATTTAAACAGCAGATATGAATCTTGATCAAAAGAAGTCGGCAAGTACATGTTGATAATTTACCGAAAGAACACAAGTATTGAACCGTCACATGCATACCGTGTATGGGCTTTACGGAGCGCTATATTTAAATTGCAGAAATGACTCGTAATCGAATCAAATCGGCATGTTTGAGTAGACAGTGTACCGCGATAACGCAGTGTTTAAAATTCTGGGATGTCCATTTATGATCGATTATATCGAGAGATATTTAAACAACAGATATGAATCTTGATTAAAAGAAGTCGGCAAGTACATGTTGATAATTTACCTGAAAGAACACACGTATTGTACCGTCAATGCATACAGTTATATGAGCTTATACGGAGCGCTTTATTTAAATAGCAGAAATGACTGTAATCGAATCAAATCGGCATGTTTAAGAAGACAGTCCGCGGAAAAGGGAAAATTTGGGATGTCCATTTATGATTATTATATCAATATATTTAAACAAAATATAATTTGATCAAAAAGAAGTCGCAAGTTTTTTGATAATTTACCGAAAGAAACTATTGAACCGTCAAGATTCCGTTATATGGGTTATAGGAGCGATATTTAAAAAGCAGAAACGACTCAATCAAAACAAACGGATGTTTGAGTAGAAGGTTCCCATAACGCAGGAAATTTGGGATATCCATTTATGAACGATTATATGAGGGAATGTTTAAACAGCAGATATGAATTATCAAAAGAAGTCCAAGATAGGTTAATAATTTGCAAGAACACAAAATGAACCGTCACCCATTCCGTTATATGGCATACGGAGCGCCAATTTTAAAACAAATTGACTGAATAAACAAACGGCATGTTTGATTAGACGTGTACCGCGATAACGCGTGTTTAAAATCCTGGGATGTCCATTTAGATAGATTATATCGAGGGATATATTTAAACAACAGATATAATCTTTGATCAAAAGAAATCGGCAAGCAGGTTGTAATTTACGGCAAGAACCAAATATTGAACCGTCAGGATACAGTTTATGAGCAATACGGATCGCTATATTTAAATAGCAGAAATGACTCGTAATCAAAAAAATCGGCGTTTGGTAGACAGTGTACCGCAATATCGCAATTATTAAAAACGGGATGTCCATTTAGAACGATTATATCGAGAGATGTAATTAAACAAAGAATGTATCTTGATCAAAAAAAAGCAAGTACATTTGATAATTTCCGAAAGAACACAAGAAATCAAGCATACCGTTGATGAACAACGGAGCGCATTTTAAATAGCAGAAATGACTCGTAATCGAAACAAATCGGATGTTCAAGAAGAGAGTGAACCCGGATACCGCAGGTTTAAAATTTGGGATATCTATATAGGAACAATTATATCAGAGAATATTTTAACAGCAGATATGAATCTTGATCAAAAAAATCGGAAAGAAGATTGATAATTTACCTCAAGAACACATGTTTGAAACCGTCAATCTACCGAATATGGGCTTTATACGGGAGCGCAATTTAAAAACAAAATGACTCGAATCAAAACAAACGGCATGTTTAAGACTTTACCGCAAACCTTATTAAAAATCCTATTATGTCCATTTTGAACGATTTAATTGGAGATGTATTTAAAAACAGTTGAATCTTGACAAAAGAAGTCGGCAAGTACATGTTGATAATTTTACCAAGAACACAAGTATTGAACGTCAATGCTCCGTTGTTGGGCTTATACGGAGCGCTATATTTAACAGAAAACTGTAATCAAAACAAATGGCATGTTTGATAGACAGTGACCCATAACGCAGTGTTTAAAACCTGGGATGTCCATTTAAAATTATATCGAGGAAATTTAAACAACGGAATGAATCTTATCAAAAAACCGGAAGTACAGGTTGATAATTTACGGCAAGAACGATTGAACCGTCAGGGCATACAGTTATAGAGCTATACGGATCGCTATATTTAAATAGCGAAATGACCGTAATCAAAACAAATGGCATGTTTGAGTAGAAAGGATAAAAGTGTTTAAAAATTCTGGGATATCATATATGAACAATTATATCGGAGATATAAACAGAATGAATCTTGATCAAAAAAATCGGCAAGCAGGATAATTTACCGCAAGAACACATGTATTGAACCGTCAAGCAAGTCATAAGGGCTTATACGGAGCGCTTTTTAAATAGCAGAAAACTGAATCGAAACAAATCGGCATGTTTGAGTAGACAGTGAACCCATAACGCAGTTTTTAAAATCCTGGGAGTCCATTTAATGATTATATCGGGGAATTTTAAACAACAATATGAATCTTGATCAAAAAAGTCGGCAATACCGTTGATAATTTCCGAAAGAACACACGTAACCGTCAATTCCGTTTATTGGTTATACGGAGCGCTTAATCGTAAAAATGACTCGTAATCGAAACAAATCGGCATGTTTGAGTAGACAGGAACCGCGATAACGCAGTTTTTAAAACCTGGATGTCCATTTAGATCAATAGAGGGAAAATTAAACAAAATAGAATCATGATCAAAATAAATCTCAAGATGGGTTAATAATATACCGCAAGAACACAAGTAATGATTCGTCAATGATTCCGTTTAGAGCTTATACGGAGAATTTAAAAAGAAATGACTCCTAATCGAATCAAACGGATGGTTGACAGTGTCGTGAACGCAATTATTAAAAATTTGGGATGTCCATTTTTGATTATTATATCGAGGGATAATTTAAACAGCAGATATAATCTTGATCAAAAGAAATGCGGAGGGGTTGATAATTTACCGCAAGAACACAAGTAGATTCTAAATGCATTCCGTTATATGAGCTTATACGAAACGCTTTTTAAATAGCGAAATGAGTCCCAACGAATCAAATCGGATGTTTAAATAAAGGTACTGCGGAAGCAATTATTAAAAATTTGGGGTCCATTTTGATTGATTATATCGAGGGATATAAAACAGGAATAAGCTTGGATCGAAATCGGCAAGTATAGGTCGAAATTTACTGCAAGAACACGTAATAACCGTCAATGATTGTTTTGGGCTTAAGGAGCGCATTTAAATAGCAGAAATGACTCGTAATCGAAACAAATCCATGTTTGAGTAGACAGAACCGCGAAAACTAGTTAAAACCTGGGAGTCCATTTTGATCGATTTATCGAGAGATATATTTAAACAACAGATAGAATCTTGATCAATATAAATCGGAAGTATAGGTTGATAATTTACCCAAGAACAAAGTAAAGATTCCAATGCATTCCGTTATATGGCTTATACGAGCGCTATATTTAAAAGCAGAAATATAATGAACAAATGGTTTTAACAGTGTCCGCGATAACGGTTTTAAAATCCTGGATGTCCATATATGATTAATTATATCGAGGGATATATTTAAACAGCAAAGAATTTGATCAAAAGAAATCGGCAAGTATATGATAATTTACTGCAAGAAACAAGAAGAACCTCAATGCATTCCGTTATATGGGCTTACACGGGCGCTATACAAATACAAAATGATCGAACCGAATCAAATCGGCATTTTCAAAGACAGTGTACCGCGATAACGCAATTATTAAAATCCTTGATGTCCATTTATGAAAGATTATATGGAGATGTATTTAAACAACAGATATGAATCTTGATAAAAACAAATGCAATAAAGTTGATTAATTACCCAATAACACAAGTATTGAACCGCGGGCATACAGTTATAAGCAATACGCGCAATTTTAAATAGCAGAAAGCTTAATCCAAATCGGCATGTTTAGTAACAGGTACGCGATAAGCAGTTTTAAACCCTTGATGTCCAATATGATTGATTATATCGAGGATATATTTAAAAGCAGATATGAATTTGATCAAAAAGAAATCCGTAGTTGATATATTACGCAAAACCGAGTAATGAACTGTCAATGCATTCCGTTATAAGGGCTTATACGGCGTTTATTTAAATAAAGAAAAGATGAATCCAAATCGGTGTTTGAGCAGACAGTACCGCGTAAACGCAATTATTAAAATCCTTGATGTTCATTTATGATCGATTATATCGAGGATATATTTAAACAGCAGATTAAAATTTGATCAAAAGAATTCGCAAGTACATGTTGATAATTTACCGTAAGAACCAAGTATTCAACCGTCTGCATACCGTTGTAGGGTTATACGAACCTATATTTAAATAGCAGAAACGACTCGTAATCAAACAAATCGCCCTTTTTGAGTTGACAGTGACCCGATACCGCAGGTTTAAAAATTTGGGATATCTATATAAAATTATTGGAGATATATTTTAACACAGTTGAATTTGATCCAAAACCGGCAAGACAAGGATTAATTACCGCGAAAAACACGATTAACCTCAGGGCATTCAATTATATGGGCTAATACGGCGCCAAAAAAGCAGAAACGACTGAATCCAAACAAATCAGTATGTTTGAGTAGAAGTGTACCGCGAAACCAGTTTTTAAAATCCTGGATGTCCATTTAGATTGAATTCGAAGGAAATTTAAACAGCAGATAGAATCTTGATAAAACAAACGGCAGACAATTTGATTAATTCCAAAACAAGTATTGAACCGTCAGGGCATACAGTTAAGAGCAATGGGCGCTATATTTAAATAGCAGAAATGACTCGAATCGAAACAAATCGGATGTTTGGTAGACTTGTACCGCGATAACGCAATTATTAAAACCTTTACCATTTATGAACGATTATATCGGGAGATGTATTTAAACAACAGATAGGGTCTTGATCAAAAGAAGTCGGCAAGTACATGTTGATAATTTACAAGAACACAAGTATTGAAGTCAATGGCCCGTTGTTGGGATACGGAGCCCAAAAATAGCAGAAAATGATCGTAATCAAAACAAATCGGATGTTTGGAGCGTGTACCGCGATAACGCGGTTTAAAAATCCTGGGATGCCTTTTATGGTTATTCCGAGGATATATTTAAACAACAGATATGAATCTTTGATCAAAAAAGAAATCGGGGTTAAGGGATAATTCGGCAAGAACCAAGTATTGAACCGTCAGGGCATACAGTTATATGAGCTTACGGATCGCTTATTTAAAAGGAAATGACTGTAATCAAAACAAATCGGTGTTTGGGTAGACAGGTCCGCGATAACAAGGTTTAAAATTTGGGAATCTATATATGAACAATTATACGAGAGATATTTTTAAACACAGAATAATCTTGATCAAAAAAATCGGCAAGTAAGGATGATAATTTACCGCAAGAACCTGTGAACCGTCAATGCCAGTCAAAGGGCTTATCGGAGGCATATTTAAAAAGCAGAAATGACTGTAATCGAAACAAATGGGTTTGGTAGACAGGTAGCGATAACCGGGTTTAAAATTTGGGATATCTATATATGAACAATTATATGAGAATATTTTAACAAGAAGAACCTGATCAAAAAACGGCAAGTACAGGATGATAATTTACCCAAGAACATGTATTGAACCGTCAAGCATACAGTCATGGCTTTGGGACGCATATTTAAAAGCAGAAATGACTGAATCGAAACAAATCGGCATGTTTGGAGACAGGAACCGCGAGAACGCGGTTTTAAAACCCTGGATGTCCATTTAATGTTATATCGAGGGATATATTTAAACAACAGATAGAATCTTGATCAAAGAAGCGGGTACCGTTGATAATTTACCGAAAGAACAAGTATTGACCTCAATCATACAGTCATAAGGGCTTATGGAGCGCCAATATAAAAGCAGAAATGACCCAATCGAAACAAATCGGCATGTTTGAGTAGACAGTGAACCCGTAAGGTTTTTAAAATCCGGGATGTCCATTTAGATCATTATTCGAGGAATAAAAACAGTTAAAATCTTGACAAATAAATCGGCAAGTATAGGTTGAAATTTTGCAATAAAAATATTGAACCGTCAATCATTCAATGAGCTTACGGAGGTATATTTAAATAGAGAATGACTAATCAATCAAATGGCATGTTTAAGGAGAAGGGTACTGCGAACCAATTAACCCTGGATGTCCTTTAGATTGATTATATCGGGGATAATTTAAACGCAGAATGAATCTTGACCGAAGAAATCCAAGTAAGGTCGATAATTTATGCAAGAACACAAGTAATGAACCGTCAAGCATGCAGTCAAGGGCTTATACGGAGCGCTATATTAAATAGCAGAAATGACTCGTAATCGAAACAAATCGGCATGTTTGAGTAGACAGTGTACCGCGATAACGCAGTTTTAAACTCCTGGGATGTCCATATATGATTGATTATATCGAGGGATATATTTAAACAGCAGTATGAATTCTAGATAAACAAATCGGCAAGTACAAGTTGATTAATTACCGCAATAACACAAGTATTGAACCGTCAGGGCATACAGTTATATGGGCTTATACGGAGCGCTATATTTAAATAGCAGAAATGACTCGTAATCAAAACAAATCGGCATGTTTGAGTAGACAGTGTACCGCGATAACGCAGTTTTTAAAATCCTGGGATGTCCATTTATGATTGATTATATCGAGGATATATTTAAACAGCAGATGTGAATCTTGATCAAAAGAAATCGCAAGTATAGGTTGATAATTTACTGCAAAAACACGAGTAATGAACTGTCAATGCATTCCGTTATAAGGGCTTAGCTCGGAGCGCTATATTTAAATAGCAGAAATGACTCGTAATCGAAACAAATCGGCATGTTTGAGTAGACAGTGTACCGCGTAAACGCAATTATTAAAATTCGGGGATGTCCATTTATGATCAATTATATCGAGGGATATATTTAAACAGCAGATATGAATCTTGATCAAAAGAAGTCTGCAAGTACATGTTGATAATTTACCGTAAGAACACAAGTATTGAACCGTCAATGCATACCGTTGTATGGGCTTATACGAAGCGCTATATTTAAATAGCAGAAACGACTCGTAATCGAATCAAATCGGCATGTTTGAGTAGACAGTGTACCGCGATAACGCAGTGTTTAAAATTCTGGGATATCCATTTATGAACGATTATATCGAGGGATATATTTTAACAGCAGATATGAATCTTGATCAAAAGAAATCGGCAAGTACAGGATGATAATTTACGGCAAGAACACAAGTATTGAACCGTCAATGCATACCGTTATATGGGCTTATACGGAGCGCTATATTTAAATAGCAGAAACGACTCGTAATCGAATCAAATCGGCATGTTTGAGTAGACAGTGTACCGCGATAACGCAGTGTTTAAATTCTGGGATGTCCATTTATGAACAATTATATCGAGGGATATATTTTAACAGCAGATATGAATCTTGGATAAAAAGAAATCGGCAAGTACAGGATGATAATTACGGCACGAAGCAAGTATTGAACCGTCAGGGCATACAGTTATATGGGCTAATACGGAGCGCTATATTTAAATAGCAGAAATGACTCGTAATCAAAACAAATCGGCATGTTTGAGTAGACAGTGTACCGCGATAACGCAGTGTTTAAAATCCTGGGATGTCCATTTATGATCGATTATATCGAAGGATATATTTAAACAGCAGATATAAATCTTGATCAAAAGAAATCGGCAAGTACAGGTTGATAATTTACCGCAAGAACACATGTATTGAACCGTCAATGCATTCCGTTATATGGGCTTATACGGAGCGCTATACTTAAATAGCAGAAATGACTCGTAATCGAAACAAATCGGCATATTTGAGTAGACAGTGTACCGCGATAACGCAATTATTAAAATCCTATGATGTCCATTTATGAACGATTATATCGAGAGATGTATTTAAACAACAGATATGAATCTTGATGAAAACAAATCGGCAAGTACAAGTTGATTAATTACCGCAATAACACAAGTATTGAACCGTCAGGGCATACAGTTATATGGGCTAATACGGAGCGCTATATTTAAATAGAAGAAACGACTCGTAATCCAAACAAATCGGCATGTTTGAGTAGACAGTGTACCGCGATAACGCAGTTTTTACAAATCCTGGGATGTCCATTTATGATTGATTATATCGAGGATATATTTAAACAGCAGATATGAATCTTGATCAAAAGAAATCGGCAAGTATAGGTTGATAATTATTGCAAGAACACAAGTAATGAACCGTCAATGCATTCCGTTATAGGGCTTATACGGAGCGCTATATTTAAAAGCAGAAAAGACTCGTAATCGAAACAAATGGGCATGTTTGAGTAGACAGTGTACCGCGTAAACGCAATTATTAAAATCCATGGATGTCCATTTATGATCGATTATATTAAGGGATATATTTAAACAGCAGATATGAATATTGATCAAAAGAAATCTACAAGTACAAGTTGATAATTTACCGCAAGTACACAAGTAATAAACCGTCAATGCATTCCGTTATATGGGCTTATACGGAGCGCTATATTTAAATAGCAGAAATGACTCGTAATCGAATCAAATCGGCATGTTTGAGTAGACAGTGTACCGCGTAAACGCAATTATTAAAAATTCTGGGATGTCCATTTATGAACGATTATATCGAGAGATGTATTTAAACAACAGATATGAATCTTGATGAAAACAAATCGGCAAGTACAAGTTGATTAATTACCGAAATAACACAAGTACTGAACCGTCAGGGCATACAGTTATATGGCTAATACGGAGCGCTATATTTAAATAGCAGAAATGACCGTAATCAAAACAAATCGGCATATCATAGACAGCGTACCGCAAAACGCAGTTTTAAAATCCTGGATGTCTATTTATGATTGATTATATTGAGGGATGTATTTAAACAGCAGATATGAATCTTTGGATCAAAAGAACGGCAAGTATAGGTTGATAATTTACTGCAACAACACAAGTAATGAACCGTCAATGCATTACGTTATATGCTATACGGAGCGCTATATTTAAATAGCAGAAATGACTCGTAATCGAAAGAAATCGGCATGTTTGAGTAGACAGTGTACCGCGATAACGGATATATTAAAATCCTATGATGTCCATTTATGAACGATTATATCGAGAGATGTATTTAAACAACAGATATGATTCTATATCAAAACAAATCGGCAAGTACAAGTTGATTAAGTATCGAAATAAAAAGTATTGAACCGTCAATTCATACCGTTATGTGGGCTTATACGGAGCGCTATATTTAAATAGCAAAATGACTCGTAATCGAAACAAATCGGCATGTTTCAGTAGACAGGTACCGCGAAACGCAATTATTAAAACTTATGATGTCCATTTATGAACGATTATATCGAGAGATGTATTTAAACAACAGATATGAATCTTGATCAAGAGTCGGCGACATGTTGTTTAATTACGCAATAACGCAAGTATTGAACCGTCAAGGCATACAGTTATATGGGCTAATACGGATCGATATATTTAAATAGCAGAAAATGACTGTAACCAAAACAAATCGGCATGTTTGAGTAGACAGTGTACCGCGATAACGCAATTATTAAAACTTGCGATGTCCATTCATGAACGATTATATGAGAGATAAATTTAACAAGATATGAATCTTGATAAAACAAATCGGCAAGTACAAGTTGATTACCGCAAACACAAGTATTGAACCGTCAGGGCTAGCAGTTATAGGGCTAATACGGATCGATATATTTAAATAGCAAAATGACTCGTAATCGAAACAAATCGGCATGTTTCAGTAGACAGTACCGCGTAAACGCAATTATTAAAATCCTATGATGTCCATTTATGAACGATTATATCGAGAGATGTATTTAAACAACAGATATGAATCTTGATCAAAAGAAGTCGGCAATAATGTTGTTAATTACCGCAATAACGCAAGTATGAACCGTCGGCATACAGTTATATGGGCTAATACGGATCGATATATTTAAATAGCAGAAATGACTCGTAATCAAAACAAATCGGCATGTTTGAGTAGACAGTGTACCAAAACGCAGTTTTTAAAATCCTAGGATGTCCATTTGATTGATTATATTGAGGGATGTATTTAAACAGCAGATATGAATCGGATCAAAAGAAATCGGCAAGTATAGGTTGAAATTTACTGCAACAACACAAGTAATGAACCGTCAGGGCATAATTTATATGGGCTAATACGGATCGATATATTTAAATAGCAGAAATGACTCGTAATCGAAAAAATAGGCATGATTGAGTAGACAGTACCGCAATAACGCTGTGTTTAAAATTTGGGATGTCCATTTATGATCGATTATATCGAGGGATATATTTAAACAACAGATATGAATCTTGATCAAAAGAAATCGGCAAGTATAGGTTGATAATTTACCGCAAGAACACAAGTAATGAACCGTCAATGCATTCCGTTATATGGGCTTATACGGAGCGCTATATTTAAATAGCAGAAATGACTCGTAATCGAAACAAATCGGCATGTTTGAGTAGACAGTGTACCGCGTAAACGCAATTATTAAAATCCTGGAATGTCCATTTATGATCGATTATATCGAGGGATGTCTTTAAACAACAGAAATGAATCTTGATCAATGCAAATCGCAAGTACAAGTTGATAAATTACCGCAATAACACAAGTATTGAACAGTCAAGGCTAGCAGTTATATGGGCTTTTACGGAGCGTTATATTTAAATAGCAAAACGACTCGTAATCGATTCAAATCGGCATGTTTCAGTAGACAGTGTACCGCGATAACGCTGTGTTTAAAATCCTGGGATGTCCATTTATGATCGATTATATCGAGGGATATATTTAAACAACAGATATGAATCTTGATCAAAAGAAGTCGGCAAGTACATGTTGATAATTCACCGAAAGAACACACGTATTGAACCGTCAATGCATACAGTTCCATGAAATTATACGTAGCGCTATATTTAAATAGCAGAAATGACTCGTAATCGAATCAAATCGGCATGTTTGAGTAGACAGTGTACCGTGATAACGCAGTGTTTAAAATTCTGTGATGTCCATTTATGATCGATTATATCGAGGGATATATTTAAACAACAGATATGAATCTTGATTAAAAGAAGTCGGCAAGTACATGTTGATAATTTACCGAAAGAACACACGTATTGAACCGTCAATGCATACAGTTATATAGAATTATACGAAGCGCTATACTTAAATAGCAGAAATGACTCGTAATCAAATCAAATCAGCATTTTCAAGTAGACAGTGTACCGCGATAACGCAATTATTAAAATCCTATGATGTCCATTTATGAACGATTATATCGAGAGATGTATTTAAACAACAGATATGAATCTTGATGAAAACAAATCGGCAAGTACAAGTTGATTAATTACCGAAATAACACAAGTAATGAACCGTCAGGGCATACAGTTATATGGGCTAATACGGAGCGCTATATTTAAATAGAAGAAACGACTCGTAATCCAAACAAATCGGCATGTTTGAGTAGACAGTGTACCGCGATAACGCAATTATTAAAAATTCTGGGATGTCCATTTATGAACGATTATATCGAGAGATGTATTTAAACAACAGATATGAATCTTGATAAAAACAAATCGGCAAGTACAAGTTGATTAATTACCGCAATAACACAAGTATTGAACCGTCAGGGCATACAGTTATATGGGCTAATACGGAGCGCTATATTTAAATAGCAGAAATGACTCGTAATCAAAACAAATCGGCATAATTACAGTAGACAGCGTACCGCAAAACGCAGTTTTAAAATCCTGAAATGTCCATTTATGATCGATTATATCGAGGGATATATTTAAACAGCAGATATGAATCTTGATCAAAAGAAATCGGCAAGTATAGGTTGATAATTTACCGCAAGAACACAAGTAATGAACCGTCAATGCATTCCGTTATATGGGCTTATACGGAGCGCTATATTTAAATAGCAGAAATGACTCGTAATCGAAACAAATCGGCATGTTTGAGTAGACAGTGTACCGCGATAACGCAGTTTTTAAAATCCTGGGATGTCCATTTATGATCGATTATATCGAGGGATATATTTAAACAACAGATATGAATCTTGATCAAAAGAAATCGGCAAGTACAGGTTGATAATTTACCGCAAGAACACAAGTATTGAACCGTCAATGCATACAGTTATATGAGCTAATACGGAGCGCTATATTTAAATAGCAGAAATGACTCGTAATCGAAACAAATCGGCATGTTTGAGTAGACAGTGTACCGCGATAACGCAATTATTAAAATCCTGGGATGTCCATTTATGAACGATTATATCGAGAGATGTATTTAAACAACAGATATGTATCTTGATCAAAACAAATCGGCAAGTACAGGTTGATAATTTACCGAAAGAACAGAAGTATTGAACCGTCAATGCATACCGTTGTATGGGCTTATACGGAGCGCTATATTTAAATAGCAGAAATGACTCGTAATCGAAACAAATCGGCATGTTCAAGAAGAGAGTGTCACGTGATACCGCAGTGTTTAAAATTCTGGGATATCTATATAGGAACAATTATATCGAGAGATATATTTTAACACAGATATGAATCTTGATCAAAATAAATCGGCAAGTACAAGTTGATAATTTACCGCAAAAACACAAGTATTGAACCGTCAGGGCATACAGTTATATGGGCTAATACGGAGCGCTATATTTAAATAGCAGAAATGACTCGTAATCGAAACAAATCGGCATGTTTGAGTAGACAGTGTACCGCGATAACGCAGTTTTTAAAATCCTGGGATGTCCATTTATGATTGATTATATCGAGGGATATATTTAAACAACAGATATGAATCTTTATCAAAAGAAATCGGCAAGTACAGGTTGATAATTTACCGCAAGAACACAAGTATTGAACCGTCAGGGCATACAGTTATATGGGCTAATACGGAGCGCTATATTTAAATAGCAGAAATGACTCGTAATCAAAACAAATCGGCATGTTTCAGTAGACAGTACCGCGGTAACGCAGTGTTTTAAATTCTGGAATGTCCATTTATGAACGATTATATCGAGGGACATATTTAAACAACAGATATGAATCGTGATCAAAAGAAATCGGCAAGTATAGGTTGATAATTTACCGCAAGAACACAAGTAATGAACCGTCAATGCATTCCGTTATATGGGCTTATACGGAGCGCTATATTTAAATAGCAGAAATGACTCGTAATCGAAACAAATCGGCATGTTTGAGTAGACAGTGTACCGCGTAAACGCAATTATTAAAATTCTGGGATGACGATTTATGAGCGATTATACCGCGGGATGTCTTTAAACAACAGAAATGAATCTTGATCAATGCAAATCGGCAAGTCAAGTTGATAAATTACCGCAATAACACAAGTATTGAACAGTCAAGGCTAGCAGTTATATGGGCTTTTACGGAGCGCTATATTTAAATAGCAAAAACGACTCGTAATCGATTCAAATCGGCATGTTTCAGTAGACAGTGTACCGCGATAACGCTGTGTTAAAAATCCTGGGATGTCCATTTATGACCGATTATATCGAGGGATATATTTAAACAAAAGATATGAATCTTGATCAAGAGAAGTCGGAAGTACATGTTGATAATTCACCGAAAGAACACACGTATTGAACCGTCAATGGCTACAGTTACATGAAATTATACGTAGCGCTATATTTAAATAGCAGAAATGACCGCAATCGAAACAAATCGGCATGTTTGAGTAGACAGGTATCGCGATAACTCAGTTTTAAAATTTGGGATGTCCATTCATGATCGATTATATCGAGGGATATATTTAAACAACAGATATGAATCTTGATTAAAAGAAGTCGCAAGTACATGTTGATAAGTTACCGAAAGAACACACGTATTGAACTCGTCAATGCATACAGTTATATAGAATTAATAGAAGCGCTATACTTAAATAGCAGAAATGACTCGTAATCAAATCAAATCGGCATTTTCAAGTAGACAGTGTACTCGCGATAACGCAATTATTAAAATCCTATGATGTCCATTTATGACCGATTATATCGAGAAATGTATTTAAACAACAGATATGAATCATGATGAAAACAAATCAGGCAAGTACAAATTGAATAATTACGCAATAACACAAGTATTGAACCTCTAGGGCATATACTTATATGGGCTTATATTGAGCACTATATTTAAATAGAAGAAAGACTCGTAATCCAAAACAAATCGGCATGTTTGAGTAGACAGTGTACCGCGATAACGCAATTATTAAAACTCCTATGATGTCCATTTATGAACGATTATATCGAGAGATGTATTTAAACAACAGATATGAATCTTGATCAAAAGAAGTCGGCAAGTACATGTTGATAATTTACGTAAGAACACAAGCATTGAACCTTCAACTGCATACCGTTGTATGGGCTTATACGGAGCGCTTTATTTTAATAGCAGAAACGACTCGTAATCGAATCAAATCGGCATTTTGAGCAGACAGTTTACCGCGATAACGCTGTGTTAAAATCCTGGGATGTCCAGTTCGACCGATTATATCGAGGGATATATTTAAACAACAGATATGAATCTTGATCAAGAGAAGTCGGCAAGTACATGTTGATAATTCACCGAAAGAACACACGTATTAAAACCGTCAATGCATACAGTTACATGAAATTATACGTAAGCGCTATATTTAAATAGAGAAATGACTCGCAATCGAAACAAATCGGCATGTTTGAGTAGACAGTGTACCGCGATAACTCAGTTTTTAAAATTTGGATGTCCATTCATGATCGATTATATCGAGGGATATATTTAACAACAGATATGAATCTTGATGAAAAGAAGTGGCAAGTACATGTTGATAAGTTACCGAAAGAACACACGTATTGAACCGTCAATGCATAACGTTATATGGAATTATACGGAGCGCTATATTAAATAGCAGAAATGACTCGTAATCGAAACAAATCGGCATGTTTGAGTAGACAGTGTACCGCGATAACGCAATTATTAAAATCCTATGATGTCCATTTATGAACGATTATATCGAGAGATGTATTTAAACAACAGATATGAATCTTGATCAAAAGAAATCGGCAACATCATGTTGATAATTTACCGAAAGAACACAAGTATTGAACCGTCAATGCATACCGTTGTATGGGCTTATACGGAGCGCTATATTTAAATAGCAGAAATGACTCGTAATCGAAACAAATCGGCATGTTTGAGTTAACAGTGTACCGCGATAACGCAGTGTTTAAAATTCTGGGATATCCATTTATGAACGATTATATCGAGGGATATATTTAAACAGCAGATATGAATCTTGATCAAAAGAAATCGGCAAGTACAGGATGATAATTTACCGCAAGAACACATGTATTGAACCGTCAATGCATACCGTTATATGGGCTTATACGGAGCGCTATATTTAAATAGCAGAAATGACTCGTAATCGAAACAAATCGGCATGTTTGAGTAGACAGTGTACCGCGATAACGCAATTATTAAAATCCTATGATGTCCATTTATGAACGATTATATCGAGAGATGTATTTAAACAACAGATATGAATCTTGATCAAAAGAAATCGGCAAGTACAGGTTGATAATTTACCGCAAGAACACAAGTATTGAACCGTCAATGCATACCGTTGTATGGGCTTATACGGAGCGCTATATTTAAATAGCAGAAATGACTCGTAATCGAAACAAATCGGCATGTTTGAGTAGACAGTGTACCGCGATAACGCAGTGTTTAAAATCCTGGGATGTCCATTTATGATCGATTATATCGAGGATATATTTAAACAACAGATATGAATCTTGATCAAAAGAAATCGGCAAGTACAGGATGATAATTTACCGCAAGAACACAAGTATTGAACCGTCAGGGACACAGTTATATGGGCTAATACGGATCGCTTTATTTAAATAAGGAAATGACTCGTAATCAAAACAAATCGGCATGTTTGAGTAGACAGTGTACCGCGATAACACAGGGTTTAAAATTCTGGGATATCTATATATGAACGATTATATCTAGGGATATATTTAAACAGCAGATATGAATCTTGATCAAAAGAAATCAGCAAGTACAGGATGTTAATTTACCGCCAGAACACACGTATTGAACCCTCAATGCATACAGTCATAAGGGCTTATACGAAGCGCTTTATTTAAATAGCAGAAATGACTCGTAATCGAAACAAATCGGCATGTTTGAGAAGACAGTGTACCGCGATAACGCAGTTTTTAAAATCCTGGGATGTCCATTTATGATCGATTATATCGAGGGATATATTTAAACAACAGATATGAATCTTGATCAAAAGAAGTCGGCAAGTACATGTTGATAATTTACCGAAAGAACACACGTATTGAACCGTCAATGCATACAGTTATATGGGCTTATACGGAGCGCTATATTTAAATAGCAGAAATGACTCGTAATCGAAACAAATCGGCATGTTTGAGTAGACAGTGTACCGCGATAACGCAGTGTTTAAAATTTGGGATGTCCATTTATGATCGATTATATCGAGGGATATATTTAAACAACAGATATGAATCTTGATCAAAAGAAATCGGCAAGTATAGGTTGATAATTTACCGCAAGAACACAAGTAATGAACCGTCAATGCATTCCGTTATATGGGCTTATACGGAGCGCTATATTTAAATAGCAGAAATGACTCGTAATCGAAACAAATCGGCATGTTTAAGTTTACAGTGTACCGCGTAAACGCAATTATTAAAATTCTGGGATGTCCATTTATGATCGATTATATCGAGGGATATATTTAAACAACAGATATGAATCTTGATCAAAAGAAATCGGCAAGTACAGGTTGATAATTTACCGAAAGAACACAAGTATTGAACCGTCAATGCATACCGTTGTATGGGCTTATACGGAGCGCTATATTTAAATAGCTGAAACGACTCGTAATCGAATCAAATCGGCATTTTTGAGTAGACAGTGTATTGATAACGCAATGTTTTAAATCCTGGGATGTTCGTTTATAATCAATTATATCGTGGATATATTTAAACAACAGATATGAATCTTGATCAAAAGAAATCGGCAAGTACAGGTTGATAATTAACCGCAAGAACACAAGTATTGAACCGTCAATGCATACCGTTATATGGGCTTATACGAAGCGCTATATGTAAATAGCAGAAATGACTAGTAATCAAAACTAATCGGCATGTTTGAGTAGACAGTGTACCGTAATATCGCAATTATTAAAATACTGGGATGTCCATTTATGAACGATTATATCGAGAGATGTAATTAAACAACAGATATGTATCTTGATCAAAAAATCGGCAAGTACGTTGATAATTTACCGAAAGAACACAAGTATTGAACGGTCAATGCATACCAGTTGTATGGGCTTATACGGAGCGCTATATTTAAATAGCAGAAATGACTCGTAATCAGAAACAAATCGGCGTGTTTGAGTAGACAGTGTACCGCAATATCGCAATTGTTAAAATTACGGGATGTCAATTTATGAACGATTATATTGAGGGATGTCTTTAAACAACAGAATTGAATCCTGATCAAGTTAGTCGGCAAGTACCTGTTGATAATTTACCGAAAGAACACACGTATTGAACCGTCAAGCATACAGTCATAAGGGCTTATACGAAGCGCTATATTTAAATAGCAGAAATGACTCGTAATCGAAACAAATCGGCATGTTTAAGTAGACAGTGTACCGCGACAATGCAGTTTTTAAATTCTTGGGATGTCCATTTATGAACGATTATATCGAGGGATATATTTAAACAACAGATATGAATCTTGATCAAAAGAAATCGGCAAGTATAGGTTGATAATTTACCGCAAGAACACAAGTAATGAACCGTTAATGCATTCCGTTATATGAGCTTATACGAAGCGCTATATTTAAATAGCAGAAATGACTCGTAATCGAAACAAATCGGCATGTTTGAGTAGACAGTGTACCGCGATAACGCAGTGTTTAAAATCCTGGGATGTCCATTTATGATCGATTATATCGAGGGATATATTTAAACAACAGATATGAATCTTGATCAAAAGAAATCGAAGTACAGGTTGATAATTTACGCAAGAACGCAAGTATTGAACCGTCAGGGCATATAGTTATATGAGCTAATACGGATCGCTATATTTAAATAGCAGAAATGACTCGTAATCAAAACAAATCGGCATGTTTGAGTAGACAGTGACCGCAATATCGCAATTATTAAAATACTGGGATGTCCATTTATGAACGATTATATCGAGAGATGTAATTAAACAACAGATATGTATCTTGATCAAAATAAATCGGCAAGTACATGTTGATAATTTACCGAAAGAACACAAGTATTGAACCGTCAATGCATACCGTTGTATGGGCTTATACGGAGCGCATATTTAAATAGCAGAAATGACTCGTAATCGAAACAAATCGGCATGTTCAAGAAGAGATGTACCGTGATACCGCAGTGTTTAAAATTCTGGGATATCTATATAGGAACAATTATATCGAGAGATATATTTAACAGCAGATATGAATCTTGATCAAAAAAATCGGCAAGTACAGGTTGATAATTTACCGCAAGAACACATGTATTGAACCGTCAATGCATACCGTTATATGGGCTTATACGGAGCGCTATATTTAAATAGCAGAAATGACTCGTAATCAAAACAAATCGGCATGTTTGAGTAGACAGTGTACCGCGATAACGCAATTATTAAAATCCTATGATGTCCATTTATGAACGATTATATCGAGAGATGTATTTAAACAACAGATATGAATCTTGATCAAAAGAAGTCGGCAAGTACATGTTGATAATTTACCGAAAGAACACAAGTATTGAACCGTCAATGCATACCGTTGTATGGGCTTATACGAAGCGCTATATTTAAATAGCAGAAATGACTCGTAATCGAAACAAATCGGCATGTTTGAGTAGACAGTGTACCGCGATAACGCAGTGTTTAAAATCCTGGGATGTCCATTTATGATCGATTATATCGAGGGATATATTTAAACAACAGATATGAATCTTGATCAAAAGAAATCGGCAAGTACAGGTTGATAATTTACCGCAAGAACACAAGTATTGAACCGTCAGGGCATACAGTTATATGGGCTTATACGGAGCGCTATATTTAAATAGCAGAAATGACTCGTAATCAAAACAAATCGGCATGTTTGAGTAGACATGTCCGCGATAACACAGTGTTTAAATTCTGGGATATCTATATATGACAATTATATCGAGAGATATATTTTAACAGCAGATATGAATCTTGATCAAAAAATCGGCAAGTACAGGATGATAATTTACGCAAGAACCATGTATTGAACCGTCAATGCATACAATCAAGGGAACTACGGCGCTATATTTAAAAGCAGAAATGACTCGTAATCGAAACAAATCGGCATGTTTGAGTAGACAGTGTAACCCGATAACTGCAGTTTTAAAATCCTGGATGTCCATTTATGATCGATTATATCGAGGGATATATTTAAACAACAGATATGAATCTTGATCAAAGAATCGCAAGTACCTGTTGATAATTTACCGAAGAACACTATTGAACCGTCAATGCATTCCGTTATATTGGCTCATGACGCTATATTTAAATAGCAGAAATGACTCGTAATCGAAACAAATCGGCATGTTTGAGTAGACAGTGAACCGCGATAACGCAGTTTTAAAATCCTGGGATGTCCATTTATGATCGATTATATCGAGGGATATATTTAAACAACAGATATGAATCATGATCAAAATAAATCGCAAGTATAGGTTAATAATTACCGAAGAACACAGTATTGATTCGTCAATCATTCCGTTATATGGCTTACGGAGCGCTATATTTAAATACTGAAATGACTCCTAATCGAATCAAATCGCATGTTTAAGTTGACAGTGTACTGCGTGAACATAATTATTAAAATTCTGGATGTCCATTTATGATTGATTATATCGAGGATATATTTAAACAGCAGATATGAATCTTGATCAAAAGAAATCGGCAAGTATAGGTTGATAATTTACCGCAAGACACAAGTAATGATAATCGTAATGCATTCCGTTATATGAAGCATGGAGCGCTATATTTAAATATTGAAATGAGTCCTAATCGAATCAAATCGGCATGTTTAACCTAGTCTCATAACCGCTTCATAGAGGCGCCAGCGAAACATTTATCCTATCTCTCTTTTATCCGTTGCGGAGCTTTGTTATTTAAAGCCAACTCAGTCGTCATTAGGACTCTTGAACAGTGACCACGTGTTGGCGTAAGTACAATAATTTTAGATCATAACAGGTCCGTGCGCTCGAGGGCTATGGTTTGATTTGTGTAACTTTCGGTACATTTAAATACTTTTGGTTTTTTTTTACTGTGTTGAAACGTTTTCTTTTGTTGCCAGAACACATATAGACTAAAGTACTATGCTTTTAGAAAACGATTAAATGAAGACGAATTAATAGCATTTTATGTACAAAGATGATTCTGATACTGGTGAAGGTTATCAACTGATAGTGAGTTAGAAGACCATCTAAGTGAAGACGAAGTCAAAGTGAGTATGAAGATGAGTTTATAGATACAGGACTGAAAATGTGCAAGTTCGTCGGATAATGAAAGTTCGACACAACCTGGTCCTTTTGAATTCTGGTGATCGGGCGGATATCGAACGTGACCGACGTATTAAGTTCCGCTCAGGCTGTAATGAAGGCAGAATAAACATCGGTGGTCTACTGTTAAGGGTCAAACGCATTCAAGAACTTCTGCTATAAATATTATACGGACCAGCTGTGCTCCAACACGTATGTGCCGAAACATACAGATTCTGTGTTATGTTTTGATCTATTCGTCACCGAAGTAATAATTGAGGAGATTGTCAAGTGGACAAATAGAAATGATTAGGAAACGCGGAGGCCAAGATAGCACGAAAGCCACTTTTAAAGATAGTACAACAACAGAAGTACGAGCTTTTATTGGGATACTGACTCTTGTGCAGCTATGAAAGACAAATCATTTGTCTACCGATGAATTGTTTGATAGTTCATTTTCTGGTACCAGATACTAGCTGTTATGAAGAGATCGATTTAATTTTGTCCTCTTGCTGAGGATGGATGATAAAACTCTGCGACCCTGCTCGTAAAGAAAGATCCTTTTGTACCAGTGAGAAAAGTTTGGAACTTTTCAAAAACAATGTCAGCTAAACTACATGCCGGAGTAATGTTACCATAGATGAACAATTGCTTGGATTTCCGGAAGATGCCCATTTCATGTATATACAAACAAGCCTAATAAATATGGCATAAAGATCTATGCTTTGTGACAGTAGAACAAAATATATGTTGAATGCTATGCCATATATAGGTAAGGCTACAAAAACTAATGGAGTACCACAAGGAGAATATTACGTGAAAGAGTTATCAAGCCCATCCACGCACCAACCAATGTCACCTGTGATAACTGGTTTACCTCTGTTCCTCTAGCTAAATCCTGCTTCTTGAACCATATAAGCTGACACTAGTAGGAACTATCAGATCAAAAAGCGTGAAATACCAGAGAAATGAAAAATACCCGTGTTCGCCTGTAGGAACTCTTGTTTGGTTACGATGGCCTTTTAACTTTGGTTCTTACAAGCCAAAACCATCTAAGATAGTATATCTTTATCATCTTTGACGAGGAAGGTGTGCTCAATGCTAACAACAGGTAAGCCTAAAACAATAACGTTTTATAACCAAACTAAGGTGGCGTTGACACATTCGATCAAAATGTGTTCAGCAATCCTGTTCTAGAAAAACTAACAGATAGCCCATGGCAATGTTTTATGCATAATGAACATGGCATTTGTTAACTCATATGTGATTTATTGTCATAACAAGCAACAAAGCATGAGAAACCTTTGTCTCGTAAATCATATATGAAGAAGCTAAGTGAAGTTGACTGCACCTTGGATGAATAAAGATTGAGGCTCCAACTTTGCCAAGACACGTGAAGAAAAATTGAAAGTATTATTACTCAACCGGCTGAAGGCGACCAAATAAGTAACGATAATGAACTACAATCAAAAAACCCGATATTGTGCTTATTGTGCAGCAAAAGAGAGAATGTCCAAGATGACCTGCGTGAGTGTAAAAACTATTTGCAGGAGCACAAGAATGACTGTGTCATTGTGTCTGTAAGATTAGTTTTTGTTTTCATTTACTTTTTAGACTGATTTTATTGTTATTTAATTATTAGAAGAAGAAAAATTATAATTTTGTTTTTTATTATTTTTCAGAGGCATTTACAAAAGACTTAATTTTGTTAATTTTCTTAGATGTAAGTTTCTAACATTGTAAATTACCATAAATAAAACTCTAGTTATTGCAAACTCTGTTTCATTTATTATATTATAACATATTATTAGAATAAAATAAAAAAAAATGTTTGCAATGCAATAAATCTTAATAAGTCATCCATCCAAGTATCGTGCCTTCTCCGAAGCGTATGGTTATGATAAACGTAACTCCTTATATGGTTCTGAGACTAGGGTTAGTAGACAGTGTACTGCGTGAACGCAATTATTAAAATTCTGGGATGTCCATTTATGATTGATTATATCGAGGATATATTTAAACAGCGAATATGAATCTTGATCAAAGAAATCGGCAAGTATAGGTCGATAATTGCCAGAACACAAGTAATGAACCGTCAATGCATTCCGTTATATGGGCTTATACGGAGCGCTATATTTAAATAGCAGAAATGACTCGTAATCGAAACAAATCGGCATGTTTGAGAAGACAGTGAACCGCGATAACACAATAAATAAAATCCTGGGATGTCCATTTATGATCGATTATATCGAGGGATATATTTAAACAACAGATATGAATCTTGATCAAAAGAAATCGGCAAGTATAGGTTGATAATTTACCGCAAGAACACAAGTAATGAACCGTCAATGCATTCGTTATATGGGCTTACGGGCGCTATATTTAAATAGCAGAAATGACTGCTAATCGAATCAAATCAGCATGTTTGAGTGAGACAGTGTACCGCGATAACGCAGTTTTTAAAATCCTGGGATGTCCATTTATGATTAATTATATCGAGGGATATATTTAAACAACAGATATGAATCTTGATCAAAAATCGCAAGATAGGTTGATAATTTACCGCAGGAACACAAGTAATGAACCGTCAATGCATTCCGTTGTATGGGCTTATACGGAGCGCTATATTTAAATAGCAGAAATGACTCGTAATCGAAACAAATCGGCATGTTTCAGTAGACAGTGTACCGCGATAACGCAATTATTAAAATCTTATGATGTCCATTTATGAACGTTTATATCGAGAGATGTATTTAAACAACAGATATGAATCTTGATAAAAACAAATCGGCAAGTACAAGTTGATTAATTACCGCAATAACACAAGTATTGAACCGTCAGGGCATACAGTTTATATGAGCTAATACGGAGCGCTATATTTAAATAGCAGAAATGACTCGTAATCAAAACAAATCGGCATGTTTGAGTAGACAGTGTACCGCGATAACGCAGTGTTTAAAATCCTGGGATGTCCATTTATGATCGATTATATCGAGGATATATTTAAACAACAGATATGAATCTTGATCAAAAGAAATCGGCAAGTATAAGTTGATATATTACTGCAAAAACACTGAGTAATGAACTGTCAAGCATTCCGTTATAAGGGCTAATACGGAGCGCTATATTTAAATAGCAGAAATGACTCGTAATCAAAACAAATCGGCATGTTTGAGTAGACAGTGTACCGCGTAAAAAAAATTATTAAAATCCTGGGATGTCCATTTATGATCGATTATATCGAGGATATATTTAAACAGCAGTATAAATATTGATCAAAAGAATTCTGCAAGTCATGTTGATAATTTACCGTAAGAACACAAGTATTGAACCGTCAATGACATACCGTTGTATGAGCTTATACGAAGCGCTATATTTAAATAGCAGAAACGACTCGTAATCGAATCAAATCGGAATGTTTGAGTAGACAGTGTACCGCGATAACGCAGTGTTTAAAATTCTGGGATATCCATTTATGAACGATTATATCGAGGGATATATCATAACAGCAGATATGAATCTTGATCAAAAGAAATCGGCAAGTACAAGTTGATTAATTACCGCAAAAACACAAGTATTGAACCGTCAGGGCATTCAATTATATGGGCTAATACGGAGCGCTATATTTAAATAGCAGAAACGACTCGTAATCCAAACAAATCGGCATGTTTGAGTAGACAGTGTACCGCGATAACGCAGTTTTTAAAATCCTGGGATGTCCATTTATGAACGATTATATCGAGAGATATATTTAAACAACAGATATGAATCTTGATAAAAACAAATCGGCAAGTACAAGTTGATTAATTACCGCAATAACACAAGTATTGAACCGTCAGGGCATACAGTTATATGGGCTAATACGGAGCGCTATATTTAAATAGCAGAAATGACTCGTAATCGAAACAAATCGGCATGTTTGAGTAGACAGTGTACCGCGATAACGCAGTGTTTAAAATTCTGGGATATCCATTTATGAACGATTATATCGAGGGATATATTTTAACAGCAGATATGAATCTTGATCAAAAGAAATCGGCAAGTACAGGATGATAATTACCGCAAGAACACAAGTATTGAACCGTCAATGCATTCCGTTATATGGGCTTATACGGAGCGCTATATTTAAATAGCAGAAATGACTCGTAATCGAAACAAATCGGCATGTTTGAGTAGACAGTGTACCGCGTAAACGCAATTATTAAAATCCTATGATGTCCATTTATGAACGATTATATCGAGAGATGTATTTAAACAACAGATATGAATCTTGATCAAAAGAAGTCGGCAAGTACATGTTGATAATTTACCGTAAGAACACAAGTATTGAACCGTCAATGCATACCGTTGTATGGGCTTATACGGAGCGCTATATTTAAATAGCAGAAATGACTCGTAATCGAAACAAATCGGCATGTTTGAGTAGACAGTGTACCGCAATAACGCAATTATTAAAATCCTGGAATGTCCATTTATGTACGATTATGTCGAGAGATGTTTTTAAACAACAGATATGTATCTTGATCAAAAAATCGGCAAGTACATGTTGATAATATACCGCAAGAACACAAGTATTGAACGGTCAATGCATACCGTTGTATGGGCTTATACGAGCGCTATATTTAAATAGCAGAAATGACTCTTATACGAAACAAATCGGCGTGTTTGAGAAGACAGTGTACCGCAATATCCCAATTGTTAAAATTATGGGATGTCCATTTATGATCGATTATATCGAGGGATATATTTAAACAGCAGATATGAATCTTGATCAAAATAAATCGGCAAGTATAGGTTGATAATTTACCGCAAGAACACAAGTATTGAACCGTCAATGCATACCGTTATATGAGCTTATACAGAGCGCTATTTTTAAATAGCAGAAATGACTCCTTATCGAATCAAATCGGCATGTTTCAAGAGACAGTGTACTGCGTGAACGCAATTATTAAAATTCTGGGATGTCCATTTATGATTGATTATATCGAGGATATATTTAACAGCAGATATGAATCTTGATCAGGAAAACGCATATGGTGAT